>JAADVK010000585.1:0-21180 GCA_023334975.1 Globisporangium sylvaticum | reverse complement strand
ACCTGATCATCCAGGATGGCGCCAATGATGGGCACGCTAACGATACGTTGAATGGCTCGAAGAAGAGCTCTCGCGATCTACCATTTGAAATGAGCACATAGTATCGCTTTCGTTAGCACAAGTACTGCGTGTACAACAAAACCAAATCCGTAATAAGTGAAGTACTTACATCATAACCGTTGAGGGAAGACAAGTAAGTACACATCGATGGAGGTCTGGGAGCACTCGAAAATTAGACGAAGCTCCAGACTCGATCCACTACCAACATTGTGACTGCGGGAACGTGGTGCGCGTAGCCGCTCTGGTGCACAAACTGCACACCCTGTGCGATCTGGTGCATGCACTTGCGGATCGTGTTCTGCTCGAGCTTGCCGTCCGTGGACGCCGACGCAATCTCGTAGAGCTCACGGCGCTTGCAGTAGTCGAATGCCAGGTGCAGGTAGCTGTCGAGCTCTTCGTGCAGACGCAGCACGTTCGCGTGGCCGCGGCCGCCATTGCGCTCCTGCAGGGAGCGGCAGAGCGCTCGCTCGAGTGCCGCGTTCTCGCGCACTTTCTTGTCGGTCGCGAGCGTGCGCTGCGCGGCGGCGGCGCTCAGCAGCACGCGCTTGACAGCCACGAGGTCACTTCATGACGGCGTTTCGTTTGATTCGCATCCAATGAAACGTCGTGACACGTCACTTCAAAATGACGTTTAGTGTCGGCGATTGTAGAAGGTTCGATCATTCCTCATTACGTCGGATCAGTCCTCATTACGGAGATTGAATCCTTCAGACATCGTACGAAACGTTTAGAAGAAATATCCTACAGAAAGTAGGATCTTACCAGTCGTGCGCAGTCGCCAGATTTGCCGTTTCTAACACCGGAAAGACCACATGATAGGCACACACACACACACGCGCGCGCACCACGTCTTCGAGATTGTGAGCGAGAGTTTGAGCGGCAGATCTGCTGGTGCCCCCCCCTGCCTCTCACGTTCTGTACTGGTTATTGCTGCCAATGCCTCGCTTTCTTTGCGTTGCTCGGGACAAAGCCGAAAAATGACAAGTTGAAGTCGGCGAAAGAAAACAGTCAGACTTGACACTACGAAATTCAGGCTCTTACATGCAGGCTTGTGTACTATATGTGCTTCCCCAAACACCGATGCTTAATGGACTCAATGGCACGGAGAGTATTGAATGTGCATGTAGATCGCAACACCAGTACCTACCTCTACACTTGTGATATTTTGTACTCCAACATTTTTCCACAAAAGCGACAGCTTTAGTTAATCATTTTTACGCGTTGTTTTATCCATGAGCATTGAAGCCAATGAAACGCCACTTCAGTTTGATATTGCAATATTGCAATGTTTAAAATAGTGACGTTTCAGCTTTCCCTTTTAGCCAATCATTTCAATATTTATTTTGTCCAATCATATGAAGGATGATTTTGAAGGCTGGATCCTACGACCTTAATCGATCTGATTTGTATCCACGATCTTTAAAACGTCACTGTCAAACTGAAGTGGCGTTTCATACTCCCCATGCACCCATGAGCTTTGACACGTCTCTTTGCTTATCAAAGTATTTTTCTATTTTTAACCGATCGTTCGCATGCTCGATTTCATCCAACCATATGAAGGAGGATCTTTTCGCAGGTTGGATCCTCCGAGCAGTCGCGCGCCGCAGCGATCTTCAAGCGTCACTTTGGGATTCGCCGCCTCCAGCACAAGCACAGCAGCAGCAGCAGCAGCGAAGAGCTCCTGCGCCACCGCGCGAGACACGAGACGCCAGACACACGCGCACGCGCATCGCGCAGCGATTGAGACTGTGAGCGGCGCCTTGAGCGACAGACCCGCTGCTGCTGCGTCTTCGTCCGCAGCCTCTCACTTTGTACCTTTTGTACTGACTGTCGCCGTCACAATCTTGCTTTTTTTTGCGTCACGCAGGACAAGATCAAACAAAAAGGACAAGTTGGAAGACGATGAAGGAGATCAATCGAGAACGACAGCACAGTCACGGGCGGCGTGACGGGGCGGATCCGCTACCGCGTCAGGTCTTGTTGGCGCTCGCGACGCTGCTTTTGCTTGCGAGCGTGGCGTTTGTCGATGTGGTCGATGCCGCGTGTGCGGACTCGTGCTCGGGTCACGGACAGTGCGGTGCCGCAAAGTGAGTGTTTGACGTTTTGTTGTCGCGTCGTCTTGGCGTGTTATAGTTCTCAAATATTGTGTGGTTTGTGGGAGTTGTGTGTGTTTACAGTCAGTGCACGTGTGACGCGGACTGGAGTGTCGCTCCGGATTGCTCGTTGCGCAAGTGCCCCACTGGACCAGCGTGGGCGGACAAAGCATCGGCAGCGAATGTAGCGCACGCCGGCACCGAGTGCTCGAACAGAGGGCTCTGCGATTACTCCAAGGTACTACTTTGAGAACGGAGACGAATGGATACGGTCGTTTGCCTTTGCTTCTGAGGCTAATCTTTGCGCTTTGGTCGTGCCACACAAAACAGGGCGAGTGCGTCTGCTTCACTGGACCCACGGGGGCTGCGTGTCAGCGCAGTAAGTGCACACATAAATCCGCTTGTGATGCGCACTTTATGTCTTTTTGTGTAGCTCACCTCAGCGTTGTATTACTTATGTTCTCCTTGCAGTGAAATGCCCCGGCGACTGCTCTGGACACGGCCTCTGCTACTCTCTGGCAACGCTCGGGCTTCAATACGGACCCGACACTTTGCCTGGCGTTGGAGGCAACGGCGTCGGACCGGCGTACTGCAATTGGGAGAAGAACAGCATTCAAGCCTGTTTGTGTGACACAGGCTACACTGGTCCAGACTGCTCCCAGAGCACGTAGTTGTATGAATGAATGCTTGCACATACCTTGGCTTCCTCTCGCCACCGTGATTCACGCTGACCGTTCATAATCATCGCTCTCTGAGCAGAAATGTGCCCGAAGAATGACGATCCGTTGACCACCGGCCAAGGCTACCGGACGATCAAGATCACTGCTGGAGGGACTGCCGCAGCTGCACTCGCTGGCTCGATTCGCATCTCCTTCAATGGACAAACTGCCACGCTGAGCGCAAACGGTGCTGCCAACACCGGCGCGTCTTGTGCGGCGGCGTTTATGCAAATGAGGAACGTCGCGCGCGCTACGTGCACAGTCACTGTGCTCGACAACACAGTGCAAAGCGCAATATGATATACGCCGAGGTAAATTCAGCTGCCGCTCTTGCCGCTGATCGAAAAGCAGTATTCACTGACGACGGCACAGGTAAAACAGCTATCGCGAATGCTCTTGCTGTTGGCGCAGGAGCGACCGTGACTGGAGGTCTCAGCGTCAGCGCCACAGCAACGATTGGTGGAGCAGCGACGCTCTCGGATGCTCTAAGCGTCTCGGGGGCTGCCACCCTTACAGGCATCCTCACTGCGAGTTCAGGAATTACGGTGACGGCTGGCGGACTCAGCGTCACTGCAGGCGGCATTACAGCTAGCGATGGACTCACTGTCAGCTCTGGAATCGTCCAAGTCAGTTCAACCACCACCTCGACGTCGACTTCGACTGGAGCCCTTGTCGTTAGCGGAGGTGTCGGGATCGGAGGCGCCGTGTTCATTACCGGCAGGGTGTACGCGGCTGGTTACGACAGCCCTTCCGACCGGCGGTTCAAGACTTCAGTCGAGGAGTTGCAGTCATCAGCAGACGTTATCAAGCGACTTCGGCCGGTGTGTGCTCTCGTTCAGCGAAGCTCACTCAATTCGCACAGCGTACGCTCACCACTCTGCGCTATCTTGTTTGGCTTGTTGCTCTTGTCTGCCTTGCTCTGGCTGTGGTTGTGTTGCAGGTCACGTACGAATGGCGACGCGACGAGTTTCCGTCTCGGCGCTTTCCCGCGGGCGTCGTTGCAGGGTTCCTGGCAGATGAAGTGGAGCAGATCCTCCCTCAGGCGGTCGGTCACGACGGCGACGGCTTCAGGTCGATCGACTACTCGGCGTTCATGCCGCACGTCGTGCAGGAGCTGCAGCGAGAGATCGACGCGCTGAAGACGCGCGTGCAGCAGCTCGAGGCGCGCGCTGCCTAGCGCAACACTGAAAGAGAGCAAGAGAAAGACGTGTTAGATAGGCCAGCAGCTGAGCTACATGTGGAGAAAGCAAACAGACTCGTACATCGTACCATCCATTAATACACCGGCGTGTACGTACGTACGTATGCACAGCAATCACACTGTCGCGTCTTGGAGCCCGCGCGCGCATGCCGCTCGCCGTTTTCGTTCACTTTGCTTTTTTGTATTGGCTTGTTTTTGTTGACAGGGAAACCTGTGGTCGTACCGTAAATCACGGCGACGGGCCGACATCGTCGGTCACCCAACAACAAAGGTCCGACATCGGTCGACTCAACAAGCACTCACCACTCCACTTCAAAGCGAAGCGAAGCGAAGCCCATTTTCTCAAGAGCTCAACTGGAGCAAGATGGCAGGCTGGAGTCAGGAGACGCTCGTGGCGGTCGCCGGCACCGGCGCCGCAGTGGCCGCGTCCTACTACCTGCTGCAGAGCGGCGGTCTGGAGCGACTGCGCTTGCTCTGCGCGCACGCCGCGATGAAGCTCGTGGCACTGGGTCGACCGACTGCGCCGCGCTTGGCGCTGCGTGATCTGCAAGACAATCCACCCGTTGGCGCGTGGGTTGCGCTCTGCGGCACAGTGTTCGACGTCACGGACGACCCGTTCTTCGACGCGAACGGCGGTGTCTACGCGCTCTGGAGCGGGCACGACGTGACGTACTTGATGGTGCAGATGGGTGTGGACCTGGACGGCGCAGACGACGCGGCGATGGCGAGCTACCGCGACCAGCAACTGCCGATTACACTGCTCAACGACGGCAACGGTGAGAAGAGCGAGCGGAGAACGGCGCTGCTGAAAGAGTGGTATGCGCGCTTCCACTCGCGGTACGACGTCGTCGCGCAGATCGCTGATCTGTACGCGGGGCGAGACTGGGACGCGATCCGCGAGCAGCTGCTGCCGCCAGCAGTGCGCTTTGCAGCAAACGGCGATCGCCCGCGCGGCAAGTGTCCCATGGGCTTTGGCTCGCGCGCGCTCAACCACGTCGTCTCGCAAGCGAACCCGAACTCCAAGGAGGTGCGCACCGTGACGTTCCAGGGAAAGCGGTACGAGGTGACGCACTCGAGCTTGTTCCAAGAGAACGGCGAGTTTACGCACTTCGTGGGCCATGACATCACGTTCGCACTGGCAACCCAGTCGAACCGGACCGAAGACCTCGACGTGCAGCCGCAGCGAGAGTACACGTACGCGGAGCAAGTGCTGCTCGAGAAGTACCGCATCGCGTTCGCGCAGGAGCTCGCACTGATTGCGGACGAAGCGGGTGCGTCGTCATCGTCATCGTCGACTCCAGCGCACGAGCAAACCGATCTGCACGATCTCATTGACGCATGCGACAGCGATGAGGCAGTCGCCACGCTGAAACAATGTCTATCATCAGCAGAGCAAGCAGTGAGTGCCAGCAATGTGGACCAGGTGTGTGCTCGCACGACCATGACGCCGCTTCACAAAGCCGTCGAGAAGAACCGCCTCGACCTCGTCGAGTTGCTCGTGGTCGCCGGTGCTGATCTGTCCGCTGAAGCCGCGTTGTACGACTTTGAGACGCCGTTGCAGATGGCTAAACGGTTCCGCTACGATGACATCGCAGCGTATCTATCCACACTCACATCGTAGGCATTCCCAAGCCAAGATGAACGTTAACACGTATGTATGTCTGCTTAATAAAACTCTAATGCTTTGCCTTCACTCAATATTATATTAACAAGGCATTTCCATTGCCACATACCGATGCAGATGAAGTTCGAGTCTTCTCCTTATCCCTGTCGACGCCCCTGTTCCACGAGTCGCTTGTGGATGCTGCTGATGTACTCGGGTCCGATGCCACAGCAGCCACCGACGATTTCAGCACCGAGGTCGACCCACTCCGCCACAAAACCAGTGTATCGCTGTACATCCAGATCATCGCGCATCGCCTGCGGCTCGGCGGATTCCTGCAGAGCCCAGTCGTCGGGAATCTCGGTCAGGCGATTCGCGTACGCTCCCAGACGAACTCCACGCTCAGCTAGCCGTGCTCTTGTATCAGAGGCGGCGTTGAGGACGCGCAGCGCTTTCGAGACGTCCTCTGGTTGCGTGCAGTTGAACAGGATGCCGTGTAGCGACACTCTGGACGCCGTGAACGCGACAAAGCGCAATAATTCGTTCACTGCGTCGTCCACACACTCGCCACTGCGGATCTTTCCTTGGCTGTTCAGTGTGAACGAGACCATTATGGGCTTCTGGTAGTCCTGCACGCCCATGAGCGCCATCTTGGCTTCCGCCACCGACGAAAGCGTCTCTGCAAGGTACAGATCCACATGCGGAAGCAATGCGCTGCCGATGACCGAGTACAGGTGCACGCCCTCTTCGTACTCGACGACTTTGTCCGCGCGGTAGCTTTCCAGCAGCGGCGGCAGCGAGCCGCAGATCTTGGCGCCTGTGCGTCCCGATCTCCTTCGCGCCTCGTTCGCTAAAGCGCCTGCGATCGCCGTGAACTTGACGATATCCACTTCGCTAAAGCCCACGCCGGGCGTGACGCCATAGTTGTTGCACGTGATGAAATCTGCTCCTGCTGATAGGAACGACTCGTGCACCTGGACGAGCAGCTCGTGGTGCGTCTCGTGCACGAGCGCGCTCGCCGACCAGATCTCGCGGTCGTCCTGCAACCCGCGCTTGAAGAGCTCTTCGCCCGTGCCGCCGTCGAGCAGCTCCACGAATGGGGCATGGCGGCTGGGAGCAGTGGCGTTCGTCGCCATTGTTGCGCGTCGAAGAGGCGTCCTCAGCAAAGTGATGCAGCACGCGCCAAGCCTCATGAAGAGCTCTGTGTGTGAGTGTGAGCTTCTGATTCAAAAGCACGAAGCAGTTGGGCAAATTACTGTCTCGCTCATATAGCAAATGACTTTGCTTTTAACCGTCAAACTTTGACAACGACCAATCTGACGTTGAAGCTGACCGCTATTGACAGTGTCAACGAAACGGATGAAGCAAAGGTCAACGGGTGTATTAAGAAATCAATGGATGGAATGGATGATAGGAGTCCCAGATGTGGAATGCAAATGCAACAACAGAATACGAAAGCGACTCAATCGCGCTCTCTTTCTCTCTCATCATGGCGACGCCTTGTGCTCCTGCAGACGCTCGTGGATGCGCTCCAAGTAGTTCGGAGGCACTCCGCAGCCGCCGCCGACGATCTCCGCGCCGTCCTCCAACCAGCGCATCACGAAGCTCGCAAAGATCTCCATGTCCAGCACCGAGTGCATTGCGCCCGACCCGAGCTTCTCTTCCAGCACACCGGCCGTCGAGATCGACGAGATGCGGTCGCCATACCCGCCCAGTTTGATGCCCTTGTCCTTGAGCTCTCTGAACAGCCCCTTGTTCTCGTGAATGTGTCGGAGCACCTTTGCAATGTCTTCCGGCTGCGAGTAGTTGAAGATGATTCCCTGTAGCATGGACTTGCCGCCGCTGGTGCTGCTGCTTGTGGCTTGCTCGCGCGCACGCTCCTCGCAGAATACCAGCAGCTTCTTGATCGAATCCAGCACCGACTCGCCACTGCGCAGCTGACCCGTGCTGTTCAGCGCAAACGAGATCATCACGGGCTTCTGCAGAGTTTCCACGGCTTCGTACGCCAACTCGGCTTCCGCGAGACTCGACATGGACTCCGCCAAGTACACGTCGACGAACGGCCAGAGCGCTTCGCCGATGAGCAGGTACGTATCCAGTCCTCGCTGGCGCTCGATCGTCCGGTCCGTGCGGTAGCTCGGCATCAATGGGGGCAGCGAGCCGCAGATCTTCACAGCACTTTCGGTGCTTGAGCGGTCGAGCGCCTCTTTCGCGAGCCGCCCAGCGAGCCGCGTGTACTCGCGGATCTCCTCGACTGTGAAGCCGAGTCCGGGCGTCACGCTGTAGTTGCTGGTGACGAGAAGCGTCGCCCCGGCGTTGAGAAAGTCTTCGTGCGTTTGCACCACGAGCCCGTGGTGCTGCGGATGCACCAGCGCGCTCGCGGAGAGCATGTTGCGGTCGTTCACGAGCCCCTTGCGGAAGAGCTCGTCGGTCACACCGCCCGCGAGGATGTCCACATGCTTCGCCATCTTTGTCTTGTTCTTGGGATCGCTGAATGCGGCTTTTGTTGCTTGCTGAATGGTTAATTGCACAATGACGAGTGCAGTGCAAGAGAGGGAGATGGTGCTCTTGTCATGTGACTCTCTATCTCTGGGACATGGGCAGCAGCCACAAGGCTTCTTTACTGGTAAACGGCGCCATGCGAAGCAGCGCATGCAAATGCTCCCATCAATTCCCCTAACTGTAGCATCTCCATATTCCAGTCCAACAAATATGTTGAACTGGTAACTTCAACAGATGCAAGCTGTACTTAATTGAAGAGGATTATGTCAAATACCTCGTTAAAGCAACATATACGAGAAACCTCTTGAACACCAGTTCGAAGTACCGTCTAAATTGGTAATTAAGCAGGCAGTTTGGGCAAAGTGCTGGGTGCCAAAGAAGCATTTGATTTGCTCAAACCGTTTGAAAAGAGAAAAAGAAAGAAGATGCCGATGCTGCTGCTGCTGGACAGTGAGCTCAGCTGGCTGCAGCTCGTGGCGGCGCTCGTGAGCGCGGTGGTGCTGCCGCTCATCCTGCACCGCATCTTCTTCCACAAGAAGGCGCACCGCCACTCCAGCCCCGCGGCCTCCGGCTCGCTCGAGGACTACATCACCAAGGTACCGCCCACCCTCACCTGCTTATGCGCATTGAGTGGCCGCTGATCGTGTGGCTATCAATCAACATGTGCGCATGAGTGCTAGCAAATACAATGCCAGTGATCTGACGTTTGATGTGCACGTATTGTGTTTTAGCATGGGATGAGTGAGCTGGACGCGAAATTCCAGGTTGCTGTGGACTTTGTTGCAGCCAAAGCGGGCAACCGCATGACGAATGAGCAGGTACAAAGTGCTGTTGCTGCTGTGCATGATGTCGGCGATTACCTTTCTGTGGGAGCTAACAGCTTGTGCATTGCTTCCTCCTCCTTATTAGCGATTGACCTTGTACGCGTTCTACAAGCAAGCTCTGTTTGGCGCATGCACCGTCGAGAAGCCATCGGCGGCTGACTTCGTTGGCAGCGCGAAATGGTACGAAGCACACACGCTCTCTGTACGGTTGTTGCTGTGTTCTCTGTCCTGTTGAAGATCTAATCTCGTATTGTATACGATCATGTATACTGTAGGGAGAGCTGGCGCGCATTGGGCGAGATGGACTCGGAAGTTGCGAAGCAGCAGTACCTCGAGTGGGTGAAGGACCTCTTTGACGATTTCGACGTCACGGGACTGCGAACGCGAAGCGGCTCGTCCGATTTGGGCTCCAGCAAAGCCAGCAGAGAGGAGCTGTCGCTCGGCAATTCGATCTCCACCGCTGGAGTGGTCAGCACGCCGACTGTGGACATGTACGTTCATTCCCTAAACTAATTGGATCTGTCATCTTGTGCAGGATGCAGCTTAACAACCCAATAATTATGTTCTGATAAATAGGACCTCCGAGGAGTGGCAGGTGAAGGAAGACCCGTTCCATTTCGCGAGCACGGGCGACGTCGAGAAAGTGAAGCAGGCGTTGGAGAAAGGCTTTGACATCAATGCGAAGGTATGGATGGATCCACCACCACCACCACCTGGTATTTCTGTATGAATGCAGTTCTGACTCTTATTCGCGACACGCGTTTAACAGGACGATGAAGGCCGAACGATGCTGCACTGGGCGGTCGACCGATCGCAGACTGAGGTCGCTGAGCTGCTGCTGGAGCACGAGGCTGCCCCGAACCTCCAGGTACTTCGTTTGTTCAGCTGCACTGAACGAGCTTCTACTATTTTTGATGATGCTAATGATCAATGTTGTGGTGTCGCTAGGATGAGGATGGCATGACCGCTCTGCACTACGCTACCAGCTGTGAACATGATGAACTCGCCAAGCTGCTTGTACGTCTCTCTACCGCTTTGAGTGGTCGCTCAATTGATGGCGTGAATGGCTGACTATCTTACTGACCTCTGGTTGTCGTGGTTTGACTGGTTGCACAGGTGGAGCACGGTGCTTTCACAGACATCGAAGACAACGACGGCGAGACGCCGCTTTCCTACGCTTCGACGGACGAGCTCACGTCGATCCTGTCGGCTGGAAAGACCCAAGCGGACGAATAAACGGTAGGTAGGAAGAAAGAAAGAATGAATCAGCGTTCAACTTCAAATGCTTGGATTTGGATTGTGCAAGAAAACCCGTCGTGCAGTTTTTGTGTGTGGAGAATTGACAACGAGTTTCATCACCACTGGTGTGCAAGCCCGCTTTTCGGAATCCGGTTCTGGTTGGGTATGCGGAATTAAAACACCAGGCTCTCACATTGTCGGATGGCAAATTTCACCACCAGCGCTATCAGCTGCAGAGCAGTTCGGAACCACACAGTGCGGTTTTGCCAGCGCTTCAGGTTCGCATCGAGCTCATTACTGTAGTTGACGACATTCAGAGCAGTCCAAGTGGAGTCAGAGCCAGCGAAGCCAATGAAGCGAGCTTCTCCGCGAGGTGTGGCGCGTGGGGTTCTGCATCGCGGCAACATGAAAGCGCTGAGAGCGAATAAACCGACCACCTTCACATGTTGAAGTTGTTGGTTTGCCACTTCAGTTTGCTCAAGCAGACTCAGCACCTTCACTCACGCGTAAATGTACCGTACAGTAAGAAGAAGGCGCTCTGATTGTGCTTGACGCGCATCCTCTCTTCCTCTCTTCTTCCTGCATGCAACTGGAAATGACAAAGGCTCTCCATGCGATCGTTCATGGAGGCCATGGCTTGTGAGATCTCCAATAATGCAGCGCAGCATGCATGAGTCCCTGACGCGCAAGATCTGCAAGAATGAAGCGCAACTTGCGCGCGTAAACAAATCCCTGCCATACATGGCATGCCAGCATCGTCAGATGATCACAAATGAGTGGGACAGATCCTGGCTCGTTTCTTTGCGTGTCCTTCAACCTGAGCATGAGACCTGTAACGATCCTCGCCAAAATGCACACTACAGTGTGTTTGAGGTGCAAATGACAGACACACATCAAGGACACGACTGCTTTCAATTAAATGGGGTACCGATGGCTGGTACGGTTGCTAGTATTCTCATTCTCAATAGGCTGCGGGATGCAGACGTGGCTGGCGATCGAAGATAAAGCAAATGCGTATAGCGCTGGCTGCCCTCCTGCTCTCAAAACGTTTCAAAACCAGGAGGCGAACTCACCACTCAAAATCTGCTTTCTCTCGCTCGCTCGACACGTGGCACTCGTTCGTTCGTTTGCTGGAAGTTGGCTCTAAATGAACTGGTCAAACGGCAGCTCGTGGTCGTCCAGCTTCTCGGCGTACTTGATCAGGTCCACGTGCTTCACGGGCTCGTTGCGCGGCGAGATCATCTTGAGGTCGCACATCGCCTTCGCGAACGACTGCTGGCGGGCCTGCTTGCACGAAAGCAGCGCGTGTCGGCTTTTCACGATCTCTTCGTCCGACGACACGGGCGTCACATTCAAGGCGCACACCTTGCAGTCGCTGTCGTACTCCGAGAACGCAAACTCGACCGTTCGTCCGACCGAGAGCTCTTGGCGCACAGCAGACTCGTCCTCGTTCAGATCGAACGGGATCACGAGCGGGAGCTTCAGGTGGCGCGTCGACGCAGCGGCAGCGGCAGCGGCCTTATTCTTCTTCTTGTTGCCGCCGGCAGTCTTGAAGCCTGCGTCGTAGCCCAGGTCGTGCGGGATGAGAAAGCCGTGCGAGCCTTCAATGTCGATCACTGTGCCGCAGTGGAGCACGAGCAGCTTGTTGCCGAACTCGGTGGCGCTGCTGTTGCGGCGTCCTCTCGTAGAGACGCTCTCAATCTCGATGCAGTCTTCGCTCTTGCGGCGGTTGCTGACCGGCTTTGGCGAAGTCTTGAGCTCCGACACACCGCCAGATTCAAGAAGCACCGGGTTCGTCACGATCGCCGGCGACGCGATGTTGAGCGCGTTTGGCGCCATCTTCGCGTGGCTGCCGCTCATCAGAGGCTCCGTGGCGGCGGCTGGCTTGTTGCTCACGCTGCGGCGGTGGTGGTTCACGACCACTGGCGTCGAGTTCTTCACCGTCGCCTTGACCGCGGCCTTGGCCGGCGACAGACGTGGCAGCGAGATCTTCTCGGCGCTGCAGCTCTCCATGGTCTCGTCAAGGAGATCCTGGTACGACTGGGCGGCCTTCGCTGGGTTCTTGAACTCCTGGAACGCGCTCGCAACGCTCATCAACACCATCATGACGCCCGCCGCGGTCATCCAGAGCTGGAATCTGCCCAGGAACGTCAGCGCGAGCCAGATGAGCACCAGCAACACGAGGCCGACGACAAGCGGGCGGACCAGCGTGTCGACGAGCGCGCCTTTCGACGCTGTGACGGTGTATTCGTTGGCGGCGGCGGAGGAGGAGGAGGCTCGCAGCGCAGACACGGGCGCGCGCAGCATCATCTTGTCCGCGGACGACGCGGTGTCCGCGGCTCGTCGGGACTTGTTCGATCCCGCCATTATTCTCTCTGCTGTCTGCTTCGTTGGCGTTCTCCTGTCTGGTAAACTGTCGGTGTCGGCTGCTAATAATACTTACACCAGTCGTCTCGTTCGACACGTGTAGCTAATTATAACACTGGGGTTGATGAACACACACACAGGCAGGCGTAGTGATCAAATCCGCTTTCTTTCTGTCGGGCGCTATCGCGATCCTGCTCCTGCTCTGCTCCTGCTGCTCTGCTCTGCTCTGCTGGATCGATCGATAGTCGGAATGACTGAGTGAGCGAATTGACTGGCGGCTTGAATTTTCAAAGCACTTTGCGTGTGGTGGTATTCAACCTCACTACCGTAAAGCCCCCGAATCCCCCCTCTCGCTCGCTTCACCTCACATCCACAAACCCAAACAAATCGGACCGAAAAGCCCTAACCGCCGCTGCTCGAGTAATTTTTGAACCCGCATACATTCGCCAAGTGAAACGCAGAAAAATCATTCTGGTACGGGTACGCAAGCGGTACAGTGTACCGGTCTGTCCGCGTTTTTGCGCAGAAACCCAGCCCGTCTTTCCTCGCAGTCTGTTTTGGTTATCAGGGGATTGGGAGATGAGGGAGATTTGCTCCAGCGTGGAAATAGATACCCTCTATTAATTCATGTGTGAATCTACTGTTCCAGCCGTGGATCACGTTAACAACGGACCTTTCGTATACAATTTAACTGCGAAACCCGATGGGATGATTTGTCGAAATCGAGAACCAAGGCGCTGGCTATCGCGCGAAACCAGATGGTGCGGACCTGGAACAGCAACCATCCACCACACAAACAACTCGCGCATTGCGGCCAGGAGGATGACGCTCTTGAGCCCAGCCAACAACATGCCGATGACACCAGATTTCCAGTCTTGTTTGGTGATTGCTCTTGGGATGTTAACACTCCGAATTAAAACTGCACGACGATGGTCCTGTGCCTGGCACAGTCAGCATGAGACGCTCCTTCATATGCTGCCGCCATGTGAGGCGATCGATCGCATGGACGGCGCGCGTGATCGAGCGACTGACTGGCGCGCACCGAAGTTGATGGAGGGCGAGGGGTGGACGTCAACCAGCAGAATGACGTGTCGCGCGCGTTCCTGACCACCAACGGAGCAACCGTGTTTGCTCCACATGCAAATGAGTCAATGCAGCGTCGCGTACACTGAATGCAGTGTGCTCATGTGCGGCGAATGGAGGAGGAAGGAGGATGGATGGAGGATGGATAGATGGACTGGTGGGCATGAAGAGCATCGACCACCGCATTGACCACCACATAGTTGAGCGCATCGGTTATGAGAGGGCTTCAAGTTGAAGTTTTCCCCCAGCACACATCCTTGTTGTTTCCCTCCATCATCATTTCACGCGGTCCGCAAAGTGACGAGCGCGCGCGATGGGACCTCTCGGCGTCCTTTGCTCTTCCGCATGGATGTGCACTTGTGCTTCGTCTTCCATGCGTGCAACGCTTCAGCCTTGTGTGCACACAATGACCGAAAGCGACCGCTGCTGTTATGAGTGTGGGTGTGTGTCTCTCTGTGGTGCACACGTGCGCCGCTTCAGCCGCAACGGATGCGCCTCTTGGGAGCTCGAGCCGGTCGTCGCCCTCTCTTGGCGCGGGACGATAGAAGAGCTCACTCACAGCCAGTCCAAGCAGCGCTTCGCACAGAAGAGAGAGAGAGAGAGCCCAAGGTGTCGCTGCTGCAGCTGCTCGTGTCACACACCCTGCCGAGACATCGACAGGTAATCCACGGACGACTACTCAGCAGCAGCCATGGTCATCTACCTGAGCAAGAAGATCGCGATCCCCAACAACGTCAAGCTGCGCCGCGCGGCGTGGAACTCGGACCAGGGCTGGATCGCGTGCGGCGGGCAGAACGGGCTGCTCAAGGTGCTGCGGCTCGAGTCGGCGACGCAGGCAGACGGCAAGGGTCCCCGCGGCATCGCGGCGGCGAGCAACCTCACGATGAACCAGTCGCTCGAGGGCCACAACGGCGCCGTGGTATGCGGCACGTGGAACGCCAACTTCAAGAAGCTCACCACGAGCGACGAGAACGGGCTCATCATCGTCTGGGTCATGCACCGCGGCATGTGGTACGAGGAGATGATCAACAACCGCAACAAGAGCGTCGTGAAGGACATGAAGTGGACGACCGACGGCCAGAAGATCTGCATCGCGTACGAGGACGGCGCCGTGATCGTGGGCTCCGTGGACGGCAACCGGCTCTGGGGCAAGGAGATGAAGACCCAGCTGGCGTTCGTCGAGTGGTCGCCCGACGGCAAGTCGCTGCTCTTCGTGTCCAAGGACGGCGAGGTCTCGGTGCACGACGCCATGGGCAACAAGGTGAGCAACCTGGCGCTCTACGCGGTCGAGAACAACGGCTGCGGCGAGCGCGACTACAAGATCGTGGGCGTGCACTGGTACGACGGCTGCGAGGGCCACATCAGCCAGGAGGCGCCGACGCTCGCGATCGCGTTTCGCGACGGCAAAGTGCAGATCACGCGCGGCCGCTTCGACGAGAACGCCGTGCTCATCGACACGGGCATGGAACTCACGCAGGTGCGCTGGAACAACGACGGCAGCGTGATCGCGCTCGCGGGCACGCAGTACGACTCGGCGGCGCGAAGGAGTTCAACGTCGTGCAGTTCTACAACCCGTTCGGCCGCATCGAGGCGCTCGCGTGGGAAGGCACGGGCCTGCGCATCTGCCTCGCCGTGGACTCGCACATCTACTTTGCCAACATCCGCCCGGCGTACAAGTGGGGCTTCTACGCCAACACGCTCGTGTACACGCACAACCGCGTGGACCAGATCGAGAACTGCGTGGTGTTCTGGGACACCAAGTCGGACGAGTGCGTGACCAAGTACATCAAGGGGCTGCTGGGCATCAAGGCCGCGGGCGACAACTGCGTGCTGCTGACCAAGATCTACAACGAGGACTTCGGGGAGAGCGTCGGTCGCGGTGCCGGCGGCGGAGGCGACCCGCACGACCCGGCGTCCTTCAAGGAGATCCAGTACCAGCTCATCCTGTGCGACACGATCGGCTCGCCCATCGAGACCAAAGTGGTCGACTTTGAGCCTTTGTACGTGTCGATGACGTGCCGGCACATCATTGCGGCCTCGATGGACGCCATCTACGTGTGGCAGTATCGCAACTCGAGCGCAAAGCTCACGGGCCTGGTCTCGGGAAGTGGATCAAACAACAACAACGCGAACGCGCTTGACATGAGCTCGATCTCGCAGTTGCTGCAGCGCGGCGGCGGCCGCGAGAAGATCTTCTACGTGGACGAGATGCAGGGCAACGACGTGGAGAACTTTCGCTACGTGCAGCGCGAGCACGAGGACCCGATCTGCGCGATCTGCGCGTCCGACAGCTGGATCATGGTCGCGCGCGCCAGCGGCATGATCCACTGCTTCACGCTGCCGCACATCTCGCTGGAGATGAAGTACATCGTGAACTGCCGGCCGCAGCAGCTCGCGCTCAACTGCAACTCGACGCTGCTGAGCGTCATCGACATCAACGGCATGATGACGATCATGGAAGTGGGGAGCGCGGGGAGTCTGAACGCCACGCAGGTCGAGGCAATCATGGACCGCATCAAGGACAACATCTCGCTCGACCACCTCTCGCGCCTGCTCGTGGACGTGCACATGGACTCGTCCAAGATCGTGGACAGCGTGCTCTCGGCGTACCAGCGCGCGCTGCTGAACCTGATCTTCTCGAGCTAGGCGGCGAGTCGCAACAAGATCAACCTGGTCATCGCGAACGAGATCACACCGCACCTGACCGCCGAGGAGTACATGGACAAGGGTGAGTACGAGAACGAGCTCAAACAGATCGTCGGCGACACGCGCGCCGCGTTCGACATCAGCGAACACGACACGCTCGTCTTCGGCGCCTACGGGCTGCTCGTCGCTGGTCCCAACAGCCGGCACCACGAGCCGCTGCTCTGCAGCTTCCTGCAGTACGAGTCCATGAACCTCTTCACGCAGAACTTCTTCGCGCGCATGTTCATCATCGTTGACGACACGAAGCAGGTGCGCATTCTCATCGACACGGCGCAGAAGGACCCGAACCGGCTGCGCGAGATCCGGAACCGCCTCGCCGTGCTCTCCGAGGAGATCATCATGCTCGAGGAGACGCTGCTGTACCTGAAGGAGTCGCTGGACGAGGCGATCGTGCCCTCGGAGCCGCCGGAGCAGGCCGGACGCAGTCTCTACGAGCGACTCCAGCTGGGCATCCTCGCCAACCAACTCAAGCGCCGCGTCAAGGACCTGCACAAGAACATGGCCGGCGCGCGCCACGAGCGAGCGCGACTTCCAGCAGAACGAGGCGACCCGCATGCAGACTCGGTCGCTCTGCGAGCTCCAGGAGATCAACGACGTCGACGCTCATGCTGCTGCAGGTGCTGCTCTGCGGCTCGCTGGCGTTCCAGATCCTCGACCGTGTCATGGGCACCTGGACGGTCATCGACACGGACTGGATGGACTTCCTCGAAGTGATGATGTACGCGAACCCGGGGCTCTGGTTCTTCTTCAGCCTGCTCATCTGGGCGATCGTAGGGGCTTCGATGCTCTTCGTGCTCCACTGGCTCGGCTTCAAGTCGAAAGGCGTGATCATGATCAAGGCGGAGCGCAAAGAGGCCATCCACCTCAAGAACCTGGCGGCGTTCCTGCGCACAAAGCTGCTCGATGTACGTGTACAACTCTATGGGTTTAGCCTGGAGGGACTGCCGTTGAAATCTGATTTTTCTGTGGTGAAATTGGTTTTAGGACGAGACCCACCCCTTTGAAGGCGGCGTGAAGATCGCCAAGGTCGTCTGGACCGAGAAGGACAAGAAAGAGTGGGGCGGCACGCCTCCGACCATCGAGGTACGTGAGGGTACTCCATAGTACAGGAGCTGGACAAGGCCAAGCTCTTCGTCAACGCCGACAGCAGCGCCGCGCTCGCGTCTTCCAAGTCCCCCGGCGCTGTGCTCCCGCCAGCGTCTGCGAATACATCCGCAGCAGCAACTAAGAAGGACGCCGAGACGTCGAAGCCCAGCGCTACAAAGAAATGAAAAGACAAGTAACGATGTTGACAGACAAAACAGAGCCAATGGTGATATTTAAAACACAGTTGTTGTTAGTTCTCTAATGCGCTCAGCACGCTCTCTATGTGGACGAAGTCGTCCTGTTGCACCACCTGCGAGAGGAACTCGTGCACCTGGTCGGGCGAGTAGCTGCTCAGCGCGTACGCGAGCAGCTCCCGCATCGCCTCGAGGTCTTCCTCAATACCAGCGACGACATGTCCTCTCTGCTGGGACTTGGAGAGCCCGATGATCTGCTGGATCAGGAACGCCATCGAGCCGCTCTCGAGCGACGCCTCGGCGTCGATCAACAGTGTCGCCAAGCGCTGCAAGCGGCCGTTGCTGTCCGATTTCCACACAACAGCAGCACTCTCGTCGTCATCTTCTCCGGAAGCAGGCGCAACGCTGACGAGGAACAGCACGACCTGGTCGTCGACGAGCTCGTACTCGGTACCCACGAGCACCTCGAGCAAGTTCAAAGCGCTGTCGGCGTCGCTGGACGAGCAGTACGCCGCGAGCGCGTCGTCCGAGAGCCCGCGAGGCAGGTCCTCGACGCACTTGAGCAGGAAACCGCGCACGCGCGCACGCTCCGGGTGGCCGCCGAGCGTCACGAAGAGCGCGTGCAGGAAGTTGGACGAGAAGTGGAACCCGTCCGTGCTCTCGAGCACGCTGAGCACTCGCGCCGCGTGCTGCGGGTCCTGCGAGAGCCGCAGAAAGTACTCGAAGCTGAGCGCATCTGGCGCCATGCCGCGACGCTCCATCGTGTCGAGAATGTGTCTGCCTATCCGGTCCACCTGTCGAAGTTCGCTTCCAGCATCCAAGTTGAGCTCCAGCAGCTGGTTGATCGACAGCAAGTACGACGGGTCTTCGCAGTTGCCCTCCGCCAGCGCCTTGAGGTGCTGCAGCACGGCGCGGAACGTGAACACCGTGCTCTTGACGTTGGCTTGCGCCATCTTCTCGCACCACAGATGGAAACTCTCCTGGTTCTCCTTGTCCGCGTACAGGCGCAGCATGAGCGAGTACGTCATCGAGTTGAGCAGGATCTCCATCTCGTCCTCAGCTTCGTCCACGAGCTTCTCGGCAAAGTACACGTCGCGCTCGTCGACCGCGCGCTTGAGCACGGCGTTGAGCACTCGCGGGTTGTTGTTGTTATTAGTTGAAGAGCTCTTCTTGCGGACGACGTGGAGGTGCTCCATCTTCCTAAACGACTCCCAGAGCGTCGCGACGGGCACGTCCTGGAGCAAGTCCACGAGCAGCACGGCCGTGTGCGGCGAGATCTTGGCGCACAGACCCACGATGCTGTCGTACAGCGACGCCGCGCGATCGACCTGCTCGCCGTTGGCCGCAGCGAGCACGGCGGCGTCCCAGATCATCGCAAAGTCCGCGAGCTTGCGCGACTCGAAGCCCTCCTGGTGGATGTGGTCGAAGAGCAGCAGCGCGTGGCGCCACTGGTCCAGGTGGATGTACGCGTACATCGCCTCGCCGTACACGTACAGATTTGGACGCAGCCCGCGCACTTTCATGTTGGTGAACACCTGGAGCATGTTCTGGTACTGCTTCATGCGGCCGTAGGCGACCGCGACCAGCGACAGGATCCGCGCGTCCTGGTCGATTTGCTGCTTGGCACTTGAAGACGTCGAGGTGATCGCAGCGTACCGGTCGAGCACTTGCTGCCACTGGGTCGCGCGGCTCGGCGCCAGCAGGTACGCGTGGTACGCGTCCAGCGAAGGCGTGAGCCCCCCGCGGCTCTCCATCTCTCGAAACAGGCGCTCGGACTCGCTCACATTCGTCCCACACGCGGCCATCGCCGCCGCGTACGACACCACGTCCGGCTCCACTCCATTCTGCTTCATGGCCGCAAACACGACCGACGCGTCCTCGTTCTTGCCCAGCTGACCGTAGTTGCGCAGCGCGGCGTTGTAGACCGGCAACGAGACGTCGAAATTGTAGCGCGCCATGTCGTCGAGAAGCTTGCGGATGTCGCGCGTGTACTGCGACGACCGAGACGCGGAGGGCGACGACGCCTCGCCGTGGAACTGCGACAGCAGCATGCGCGCGCGATGCCACTTGCGCTGCACCGCGCAGAGCTGCACGAGATCTGCACACGCCTGCTTCTCGAATGCGAATCCGTACTGCAGCAGCTGGTCGCGGAAGAAGAGCGCGTGGTCGAGCGACTCGGCGGCGATCGCTTGCTCGTACAACTCGCCCAGTGATTCCTCCACCTCTTCCAGCTCGAACTCAAACGTGTGCAGGTACTTGCTCAGCAGCTTCTTCGTCGCCGTGAGCTCGTTGCTCGCAATGCAGAGCGAGATGCACTGCAAGTGGATCTCGGGACTCGCCTCGAGCCCGTACGACTGCATCTCGTCCAGAAACTGCTTGGCCTTCATCCACTTGTCCGCGCGGTAGCACGCCACGATCGCGTTCTCGTAGATGTCGCTCGACGGGTGCATCACGTCGATCGCCTGGTGCATGAACTCCACCACCTCGGTCGCGGTCTTCCAGTCGCCCAGCTCCGCGCACGCCAGCGCAGTCAGCTCGAGCGTCAGCGGCGACGGCGACACGCGCGCGTCTCGCAAGCACGCGTACACGTCGACCACAAACACGTAGTCCTCCATGGCGTCCGCGACCATGACCATCACCGTCGCCTCCTGGCCGGGCATCGACGCGAACACGTGCTGCTGCATCATCGTCTGGACGATCTCCTTGGCGCGCAGCATCGCGTCGCCCTCCGTCGCCGGCTCCATCAGAAACTGCTTCAACTCGTCAAACTGCTCTGCCGGCAGGCTCTGCTTCTGCGCGCTGCTGCTGCTTCTGTTGACGATGCTGCCGCGCGCAGTGGCGAACTCGCGCCGTGTCAGCAGCGCCGGATGGACCGCTCCTTGTGCTGCGCTTCTGGTGGAGTGCGAGTGCAGCGCGAGACCGACGCGGCTGCTGCAAGTGGCGTCAGCAGACAAGCTGCGCAGACAGGAGACGCTGGCTGAAGCCCGTGGGGCTCGCGCGCGCAGCAGCAGTGAGGCAGGAGACCGCCGCATCATGCGCATCAGAGGAGCTCTTCGCTTGTGAACCGCCGAAAATCGACTTGTTGGCCAACACATTGAATCGCACTTAAACGAGCAGAGATAGGAACACACTTGAAGGCATGCCGGTTCAGTTAGCATGTACGGTTCAGCTGAGACCGGTTCAGAAGACAGAACTCAGAAGCTCTTGCAGAATTTTGAAACAGATTTTTCATAAAAAATAGCATTCGAATCCTAAAATATCCTCGGCAAGGATTTTTGGAGGTCACAAATAAGGCACGTTTCCAACCTGGCTTAGACTTGTCTTTTGTATGTGAGACTCAGAAAAGTGGTGCCGTATTTGTGGCGTATTTTACTTTTTGAAAAATACCCCAAAAATAAGGCATCACTTTTCGGAAGAAATGTATGGGAAAACCGTGCCTCCATTTTGACCAGGTTAAGTATGGGTTTGACTTGCGCTTTTTATATTCGGATATAATCCGCCTT
>JAADVK010000584.1:0-21197 GCA_023334975.1 Globisporangium sylvaticum | reverse complement strand
CTCTCTCTCTCTCTCTCTCTCTCTTGTGTAGTGTGCGCTGTTCAGCCAGCGTGACCCACTCACAGGCATGCCGGTGCCGCTCTTCGACAAGCTCACGGGCGAGATCAACACGAGCGTCGTGAGCCACTGGGCCAAGTACGACATCTGCAAGTTCCTGCGCGAGCGTCCGGAGCTGCTTGCGAGCGACGCGTTGCGCGGCAAAGTGCACGTGCTCTGCGGCTTCGAGGACAACTACTACCTCGACGGCGCGTGTCAGGCACTGCAGAAGATCGTCGGCGCGCCTGTAACGCAGAGTGGAGCTGGTTCTGGCGCTGAAGTTGGCGTGCCCAACTACGTGGCGATGGTGGCAGGAGACCACACGACGATCCGCAACCGCGCGCACTACAAGCAGATCTACGACGAGATCGCGCGCGTGTTCGCGAGCACTAGCAGTCAGTGAGTCAGTGGTACCAATAGCAGCAGTGGGCAATAGAGATAGAGATAACAAGCCCCTGCTGCTGTTGCGTGTATACACTTCTTGTATCTAACGGACTCATAGAGAGAGCGCAATGAACGCATGAAGGTGGCGGGTCGCATGCTTCGTCGTCATCTCTGATATGGCTTGATCTTGATTTGCATGTTGACGTTGATTGCTTGAGATCCTTGCTGTGCATTTATATCCAATCAAAATTCATGTTCCAACCCAGATCTCGCCTTTTCAGCCAATGAAATTGCATCAAAGGCTGGTTTCCTTCGTACTTAGGCGGAGTCGCGCAGTTGCCCTTGCTTCCATTTCCACCACCGAGCCAAGCAAGCCATCAACAGTGGCGGCCACACATTCGATTGTTCCATTGGAGCGAGCGAGAGAGAAGCAAGCGAGCAGCTAAATAGAGAGAGAGAGAGAGAGAGAGAGAGAAGAGAAGAGAATGGCGGCCGTGCAAGTGGACCGCGCGCAGTCGGACGCGATGAACCTGCAGGTGCTCAAGCGCCAGGACCCCGACGTCATGGAGATCGTCGACACCGCGAGCCACGTCGTCATGTACGAGTTCGACCAGGACAACCAGAGTTGGGTACGTTCGCGTGATGAGAGTGGTGTTATCATTATAAGAATGGTGGTGTTTGTTGATGGTGGTAGATGAGCGTGTATGTGTACTAACGGGGGCGTTGCTTGTGGCTGTGTGTCTACTGCGTATTTATGTATAACAGAAGCGCAAGGAGGTCGAGGGATGCTTGTTTGTCGTCAAGCGGTAAGTCAATAGCTGCTTATGCGAGAAGAACAGGGAGAGAGAGAGAGAGTATAATGCTGACGTTCAGCTGTGTGTGTGGTCGATTTGATTGGTACGCGCAGATTCTCGTCGCCGCGTTTCCAGGTGTTTGTGAACAACCGCCTGAGCACGACGAACATGACGCTCGCGATCGACGAGCACCTGCAAGTGAGCAGTGTGGACTCGTTCCTGATTCTGCGTTGCCCCGATGCGGTATGTGTGTCTGTGTTCGCTCTATAGATTAGAATGGTTTTGTTCCTGCGCTTGGTGCTAACGCTCTTGGTGCGCGATTGATTTGATGGACGTATTGATGCAGGCGTACTCTAGTGGCTATGCTATTTACGGCGTCTGGTTCTTCCCTGAGGAAGATCGCGAGAAGATTCTGAATCTGCTCCTCCGGTACGTGAGCTTTGCATCGTTTAGCTATACGTTGTTGTACGCGCATGGTGCTTACGGTACAGTTGGACGCTTGGTATCTGTGTTGCTTGTTGTGCAGTGTGGTGCAGTCGCTGAAGGAGCCACAAGCTGCGGTTCCTGCGATTGCTCCTGCGAATGGCAGCGTGAACGGCAAGCAGCAGGTTCAGCAGAAAGCCCAGCCACAGCAACAGGTGAAGAAGGTGGAGCAGCCACAGCAACAGGTGCAGCAGGTGCAGCAGGTACAGGAGCAGCAGCCAGTTGTCCAGGCACAGCAGCAGCAGCCTCGTGTGCGCTCTCGATCGAGAAACAAACGCGATGACTCGAACGGTCGTCGTCAGTCCGGCGGAGCGAACAACGTGAATGCTACCGGTGTGCAGCAACAGCAGCAGCCGACGATGATTCTGCAGCGATCGCCAAAGAACGGAAACAAAGCAGGTCTCCCGCCAACAGGAGCCCCAAAGCAGCAGCAGGAATCAGCGGCGACGGCGACGACGACCAGCAGCGGCATGCTCCCGATTTCTAGAGAAGACGGGATCGCGGCCGGCGAAGCGATTCTCGGCATGATCTCGCAGAACCGTAACAGTGGTGGCTCGCAGCAGACGTCTCCGGTGGCGGGTGGCAGACGCAACCAGAGAAAGAAACAGCAGCAACAACCACAGCAGCAGCAGCAGAGCGACTCGTCGCTGCTGATGCCAGCAACGGTCTCGGCGTCTTCGTCGCCAATGAACGCAGAGAGTGCCGGCGCCACACCCGTGAACAAGGAGCAGCTGAAGCAGACGCTGATCTCCTTGTTAGACGACTCGCAGTTCTTTGACCAGATCTACCACGCGTACGTCGACCGCGTCCACCTGCGATCGTAGAGAAGAGACCTCCAGTCGTCGCGTTTTTGTTTTCGAGTCTCTTTTTGAACGCACCGCTCGTCGCCCCCAGACTCACTCGCAGAGACAGAAGATCTGCAGAGACTGGGAAAACGTCGAGCATGTGTGGACGGAGAGACGAATTACAGTAGCTAGCTTCCCTTTCTGTCTGTCTACAACAGACGGATAGATACACGCGATTCAGTCAGTCCGAGTCAGTCACCCGATTTTTCGATAAAGTTGAAATTCCAAAGCAGCCCCAGCCTGGGGCTCTAACCGTCTGACCTGAACACCCGCTCCTGCTTCTCATCTTGGTGTCGCTTTGCTTGTGTTTGTGTTGGAGGAACGGTTGATCTCTCGGCAAGGTGCTCCTCCTCAAATGGCTGGGGTTTTGTTCCGTTTACTGTCTCATTTGGAGACTGCCTGAGTTGGCCCACAAAACGGTTCAGTAAACAGCAATGAGCAGTGGGAACCCGTTCAAACGGTTCGCCTTTGGCGCCGCGCCACCGGGAACGGAGAAGCACACTGAGGCGCGAGCAACTGCGTCGGTGCCGCAGCCGAAGCGCATGAAGCGCGGCGATCCAGGCAGTAGCAGACAGCCACCGCGAGCACCACTCATCAAGACTGAGAGCGGAGGTGGCACGGATGAGTCTGCGCCAGTCAAACAAGAGCACAACGACGCCGTCAAGCTCATGAAGCGTGATGGTGATAATTACAGTGCTGAGTCATCGCAAGACGCACCAGTAAAACTCGAGTACGAAGACAATGAAGATAAACCCGCTGAGTATGACCCACGACTCGCCCTGCTGCTGCGCTTGTTCAAAGCACGTGAGGAGATGACGACTCCCATCAACGCGTTTGGGACCCAGGCTTGCGTCGCTCCGCACGCGAAGGTCGAGCGCAACAGACGATTCCACATCTTGGTCGCCGCATTGCTGAGCTCGCAGACAAATGACAAGATCACACACGCAGCGATGCAACGTCTGCACAAGCAGCTTGGGGATGGAGACACTGAGAGCGACTCGGAAGGCCTGACGATCGCAAAAGTGCGGATCACAGACCAAGACTCGCTCGACGCTCTGATCAACCCCGTGGGGTTTCATCGGAAGAAGGCGCAGCAGGTCAAACAGGTCGCAGAGACGCTGAATGTCGAGTACAGCAGCGATATCCCGCGTTCCTACGACGAATTGGTCAGACTGCCCGGCATTGGACCAAAGATCGCGCGAGTCATCTTGCTTTTGGCGTGGAATCAGGTCGATGGACTCATTGTCGACACGCACGTCCATCGCCTCGCGCATCGACTGGGCTGGACGTCGGACGGCATCCCAGGTTCGCTGCGCAAATCGGGACCTGAGGACATCAAAACCCCGGAAGATACACGGAAAGCGTTAGAAGGCTGGATCCCGCAGGAGCACTGGGCCAAGTTCTCGCGCGCGGTCGTGGGCTTTGGACAAGCTATCTGCGTGGCTGTGAAACCGAAATGCGCATCGTGTCCGCTTGCTGATTTGTGCCCGAGTGCGTTTCGTGTAGCAAGCTCCAAGAAATCGAAATCGACGAGTGCAGGTGCATGAAGTGTGAATGAAATCACGTGGCTTCGTGATCATGCAAATTCGGCGCATAACAGTAGCGCACCTCATTTAGTTTGCTGCTGCTGCATTCATGAACGAATGTCGGTGAAAATGGACTGCGGATGAGCAGTAGTGTCAAGCTTTAAAAAAGACAAGTGAGCATGTTAGTTGTGGGGCTGTAAAACTTTGAGAACATGCTTGTCTTACTGTACGTTGGGGGGGGGCTTCGCTTGCGAGGTTTTGTGCGGCTGTGTCTAGAAGAAATCTCGGGCTTCTGTGGTCGCTTAGATTACAGCCAAACCTGGCTCATCATGTCATTCTGCGTGTGTCTGTCTTTGTCAGGGCTGTTAATTTCACTGTTTTCGTTTTCTTCTTCTCTTTCTGTAGCTAGTGGGCTTGTACTTGTTTACTTGAATCTTCATCTCTCCATGGTACAGTGCGTCGATTCGATTCGCGAGGGTGTCTTACTTCTCTCACGCTTTATGAGGCATGCGCAGAGACGCCGAGTATCAGCAGCACTGTGCACGCGAGCGTGAGCATCGCAATCCGCGCAAGCGCCTTCTCTGTGATATCTTCCATGGTCTCGGTTTTCCGCCTCGTCTTCACCATCGACCGGATGCTGCTGATCATGCCCGCCGAGTTTCTCGCGCCATAGTAGTCTTCCTTCTCCTTTGCTTTCGACGTTGCAGCTAGAGAAGACAAAGGCGACGCCTTGAACGCAGACGCCGCGAGCTCGCTGATCTTGTTGATCGAGCGTAGGAACTTCGGCTCCACACTCGCCATGAATCCGCTGCCGTATCCACTCTGCTGCTCTTGCTTCCAACTCGTTCTTGAGTGTGGGTCATGCTGGCGTTGATCGCGGCCGCCGTAGCTGTCGTAGCTGGACAGCAGCCCCGCCTCTTCGTCCAGCGGGTTCTCTTCAAAGTCGTCGGCGTTGTCGTCCGAATCGAACTCGTCGCGACCGATCAGCGGCTGCTTGAGCTTCTCCACGTCGTCGTCGCCGCGCACACCCTCGTAGCGCGACGGCGTGTATGGATACACGCTCTTGAAGCGACTCCACGCGACCTCCATGGCTCTCTGTCTGTGCGGCTTGTATGTGTGTGGGGGCAGTGCTGAGGTGATGATGGCTGCGTTGCTTCAACAGAGAATGCGGAAATGATCCTGAAGAACAAAGAGAAGAAACTCAGATGTCCCCTCGCGCAACCTACGCGCAACCTCGCACCAGTAAACCACTTGTTTAACTTTTCTGGCTTCAGCTTTCTTCTTGGCGGATTTTTGCATTGGTTTATTTTATTAATGACAACTCATCAAAATGCTCCGTGTATTGCATAGTAGAGTGCACAATAGCTACACAAAAATGCAAAAATGACATGCCGCTTGGTGCAACATGCACGAGAGGAGCAACTTGGACGTTGTTTGGTTTGGCATCCTAAAAAGCTCACAAACACACTCAAAAGCGCGAGCGAGATGGAGACTCTGCAGCAGCAATTGGCGCAGTTGACGCCCGAGCAGGTGAAGCAGCTGCTGGGCGCCAGCGGCCACGCGCAGCTCCTGCAGACGCAGACGCAAGCTGCGAGCTCTGAGGCGCCGCCGCTGTCCGAGTCCGCGTTGTCGCAGGTGGAGCAGGCAAAGCAGCGCGGGAACGAGTGCTTCCGCAACAAAGAGTTTGCGCTCGCAGTTGAAGCGTATTCCGCGTAAGTGGCTTACGGAAAGCAAGAGCTACCTTTTTTTACTGCGCTGCTCTTATAGCGAACAGAGTGATAACGGTAGTACCTGACTGTGTGATTCGCGCCATGATACGATATGTGCAGCGCTCTTGACGTTGATCCTCGCAATGCGGTGTGCCTCTCGAATCGCGCAGCCGCGTATCTGAAGGTGTGAGAAGTGCATCTCCAGTACATCGATCTTGTGTATTTGGAAGAACCTTGGCCGCATCCCAGGAAGAGCTAAGTTGTGGACATGAATGGTCGCTTTACAGCTCCAAGAATTTCGAAGCGCTATTGAGGACTGCACGAGAGCGATCGACATCACCTCGTCGATCAAGGTACCTACCTACCTACGTGCTGAGCCCTCGTTGTGCGGGGAACCACATTTGTTTGAAGTGCAACCACTGAGTTTATTTGTTTGTGGTGTGCTGCCTCTTTGAGAGTAGCCATTGATGCGCAGAGCTGCTGCCCGTATCGAACTTGGGGGGTTTAAAGATGCGGTGGAAGACCTGATCGCAGCGCTGTCATTCGAGCCCCAGAACAAGGAGTGCATAGCCAAGCTGTCAAAGATCGCAAATATGCAATCAGCTCCCAATGGGCCTTCAAAGGCAGCAGACATAAGGAGAAGCACGTGCATCAAAGCCGCTCTAGCTGTTGCTTTCTCACGAGACGGATGGAAGTCGATCGCAGTCAAGGGGAATCCAGCTCCGCCAGCACTCAATGGGCACACGCTGTTCCGTGGCGCTGGTGGAAAGGTCTACTTGTTTGGCGGGCGGTCAGTGCGCGACCAGAAAACACAAGTGTACGCTTTAGATAGCGAAGACTTCAGCTGGGACGTGGTGTCCATGACTGGGTCTGCGCCGTCTCCTCGTGCCTGGCACTCCATCTCCTGCATCGACAACGCCACTTCCACCATGTGCGTCTACGGTGGCGTGTCATCCCAGGGAGAAGATCCTCGCGTCTACTTTCTCACTTTTGAGAGCGGCAGTCGTCTGAATTGGGTTCAGCCTCAGTTCATCGAAGGCGAAACTCCAAGTCCTCGCTCTGGTCACTCGGCTGTTGCCATCTCACACAGCCGTGCAGCGACGAGTGAAACCTTCATCTTTGGAGGTCGGACAAAGAGTGGAGTGAGCGAGAGCATGTACATCCTTCGTTCAAGCAAAACTGGAGATGGTGGTGGAGACCAGGGTTTCAAGTGTGTGTGGGAGGAGCTGGCTCGGCAAGCAGGACCCTGGCCGGCCCCCCGTGATGGCCACACGATGTGTGCACTGTCATCGACTGGCGAGGACGGCGCAGTCAGCGTGAAATTGGTTCTGTTCGGCGGGAATGGGCAGCAGAACGAAGAGAAAATGAACGACGCGTGGCTTTTTGATACTGAGAGTCGTCAATGGCAGGAAATGGAGTGCACGGGCGACATCCCAGCTCCGCGGTCGTATCACACCGCGCACGTGGTTGGCTCGTGCATGTTTGTCGTTGGCGGACGGATGCGAGGCGCTGAAGACTCGGAAGTGTACATGCTGGACACAGGTACGTGGCGCAGCAACGGTTTTTCTATCTCTCGCAATTGGATCACATCACTAATAACCATTTTCACCTGTGTCCTTCTCTAACAATTCACAGTGTCGCAGGAATGGTTCCGCGTCCCCATTCCTGAAAAAGCCAAACTCTCGGCGCGTGCGTGGCACTCCAGCATCCTGACTGACGAATTCAAGATCTTCCTGCTGGGCGGAGGCACGTTCACTGGACCCCAAAAGGACGCGGCGCTGCTGGACCTGTCGAAATTCGCTGCGCTCGTGGCCAAGTAATGTGCAAGTTTTGAAGTGAAGTTGAAGTATCAAGTGAGCATTTGAAGTTGTTCCAACACAAGCAAACACATCCATGGAGGTTTTGTTGGTTGTCGGGCTAGTGGTTTCAGTTCTTATATGTCCAAGAGTTCATTCAATGCAATTGTCGCTATAAACCATACACAATTCAATTTGCTGGCACAGGCACGAAGTCTTTGGTCACGTGGAACAAGCTTCGAGGTGCTTGTTGCTGTTGCTGTTGCTTGTGCTGGTGCTGCGCGACTTTCCTTGCGAACTCGTGCACGAGCTGGTTCGACCCGTTGAAATCATCTTCGAGCCCCGAGTCGTTCTTCTGGTCGAACGTCGGGTGGAAAAACAGCGCCGACGAGTTCTCCGGTTTGGGCTCGAGGTTGCGCAGAAACGCCTGCGAGGAGTTTGGAGACGCGCACGTTCCCGGTTCGCTCGCTCCTGGGATCGGGTCCCCGAGGATCGAGTGCTTGTAGTTTGCTATGTGCATTAAGGGAGACCATGACATGTTAGACTCGGGAGAATACGATATCAACCGATTGATAGTATCTTTCTGGACTGGTTCACATACCTTTTCGGTTCTTCCACTTCGTCATGACGGCGTCGAGGCTCGAGCATCCATCCAGAAAGTTTGGCAGCTCGCCACGCAGCCGGTTGTCGCGGAAATCCGACTCCTTGAGGTATTTCAGGCGCGAGATGCTCCCGGGTACGCGGCCTTCGAGCAAATTGTCAAAGAGGTATAAATATTCGAGGTCTTCTAATTCGCTGATGCTCTCGGGGATCATCCCCGAGAGGTGGTTGCTCGATAGGTTGAGGAACTCGAGCGCCTTGCAACTGCCGATCGACTCGGGGATCGGTCCGCAGAACTCATTGTTGCGCAACGAGAGGAACACGAGCGAGCTCATGCGGCCAATGCCGCGCGGGATCGGACCCGACATGCAGTTCCCGCGCAGACTGAGCTTGTGCAGCTTCTTCATCTCGCACACGGACTCGGGGATCCAGCCAGTGAGGTTGTTGTGTTGGAGCTGTAGTGTGCGCAGCAGCTGGAGACGTCCGATCTCTGCTGGGATTGTGCCTAAAACAATATGAGCAACCATACGAACAAGTGACGGATGGATCAGCACCTACCCAGAAGTGATACTAAATCTGATTTTGCGCGTGTACCTGTGAGTGAGTTCTGATACAATTGCAGCTCTTGCAGACGCTGGCAGTCGCACAGTGATCCTGGGATCGGTCCTGCAAACGCGCACGTGCATACACATATAAAGAATGCACAAAGTGAGTTACCATTGCACAAAAATGCGCATACTCTAAATGCAGCGCCATGATGCAGTACGTACCAGTGAGGTCATTGCAACTCAGATCTAATCGCCGCAGCCCAGGGATGCGTCCTAGCCCTTCCGGGATCTCGCCTATCGAAACAGCAATAACAGTAGCACATTGCAGCACCATAACGACACTGTCTCATTAGCGTAGAATGCGCCACTTGCATGTATTGACACGCGCACGCACCTTGCAGACTGTTCTTGGAGAGGTCGAGCACGCGCAGGTGCGCGAGACGCTGGATCGACTCGGGGATCGCGCCGCTGAGCTCGTTCGCTGGCAGCTCGATCGCGACGACGTGGCCCATCATCACCTCGACGCCGTACCAGGTCTCCGGGTCGGCGGTCGGCTGCTTCCAGCCGTCGCGGCGGCGCCAGCGCTCGCCGTCCAGCGCGTCGTAGAGCTCCAGCAGCACGCGCAGCTCGTCCTCGGGGATGGAGCTCTGGCCCTGCCCCATAGTTATCTATCTGCCTTTGTCTGGAAGTGTCGGTATTGCAGCAGCGCGTCTAATGCACGAGTGTGGATATGTGAATGTGCACACAGCAGCGGCGGTCCAAATGTCCAAGTCCGGTGTCTTTCTCTCGCTCTCTTGATACGCGCGCGCTTCTCGTGCTTCCTCTGAAGCGCGTCTCTGCCGCAGTCGGATTGTTTTTGGTCTTTGAACTTGGATCAGATGGGGCTCTCTATTGAGGAGAGTGAGTGTGAGTGAGAGCCAAATACCCTTGAGCCAAAAATAGCAGCACACATGCGTTGGCTGATGCGAATATGCAGCTGGCAAATGCGAAAAGAAATCTGCAAAATGAAGCGAAACGTCTTGGGGGAGTCGTTTGTGTGAGTGAGCAAATCCGATTGCAGGCTAAAAATAGCTTCTGATGTGCGAGCGATCGTCGTCACACTTGGACAGCAACAGCAAGCTCATCATGCCATGAAGGTCTTCGTGGTTGCACGGCATGTGCATGCCCATGCCCTGTAATAAGGAGCCTCCATAAACCATAAAGCGGGATGAAGTACAGCAAGAAGCACAAGGCAGAACGTCTTTTTGTGTGGAGCCGAATGGCTGCGTGCTCGCGCGCGCCGTGTTCATCACTCACATTTGTTGGTAAATTAAGATGGGGAAAAAGAGGAAGGAGAGAGAATATGAAGAGAAGAAAGACCCGGACCAGCGGCTTGCGGGGCACATACACAGATGACACAAATGCCCGCGACTCTTGCTCGCTTTGCTTACTTGGACGTGCTTCAGACGCTTAGCTTCAGACAGTTGACCAGCGAGCGAGCGCGCATTCCAGAAAGAAGAATGAAAAAAACTCCATTGAGGACGGACTGTTCTTCATATGTTGATTTTGACGCATTGACGGAACGGACGGACGCACACACGCGCCAATTTCTGCACGGGGGCTTGGGGCTTGGGGCTCTAGAAAGTGAAGCTTTCTTCATAAAACGAGGTCACGCGCGTGGTTCGCGTCGTCACGTCTGTCGTGTACTCGATGCCGTTGGGCGTGGTGATCGTCGTCGTCGGGCGGCTGAAGTCCGGCGGCGGCGACAGCGTGTTGCTGCGTCGGCTGCTGAACGCCTGCTGTAGTGGGACTGCTGCTGCTCCTGCTGCTCCTGCTGCTGCTGTTGTGGATGCTGCGGAGTGTGGGGGGAGCGGCGAATACGGCGGGGGATATGTGTTTGGGGACGACGCGGACGTCGGCATGCCTACGATCGGCTTCTTCTTCCGTCGGTTCATATTGTACGTGATGATGCTATTCAGGTTGTCGTGCACCACCTGCGAGCGCGAGTGCTCACCTCCGGACAGCGCATCGCGTCTTCCGCGTCGAGTCATCACGGGCTCCACGGGCACGACCTGTATTCTACCGCTGCTGCTCGAGTCGCCCGACGGCCGGAGAAGCTGCTCCGAGTACTGCGTCAGGTTCTGCTGGCTCGAGCTGTGCGGCATGTTCGCGCTCTGCCACGAGACGTTCGACCCCGACCGCTTGAGCGACGAGTTGCCCATCGCCGTCGACGACGATAAGGACGAGGACAGCGACGTCGTCGACGCCGAGCGCCGCAAATTCGACACCAAGTCGTTCACGTCGAACGCAAACGCCGGCTGGAAGAGCGGCTCGTCCGCGTTCACCGTGCCGCGACCGCGACTGCCGCCACCGCTGCTGCCACCACCGCTCTGCGGGCCAAACGGCGACTTGCCGTGGAACGACGCGTTCAGGTCCACGTTCACATTCGGGTTCGTCACGCGGTGCTTGGAAGACGACGACGACATGGACATGGTGGTGGTTGTGGTGGACGGCCCCCACGTGGACGCGAACGACGGCTGGGACGAGATGGTCGAGCCTGTGGGCGAGATGATCGGGATCTCGTAGAAATTCGCACTGTTCGTGCCGCGCACGATCGCGGTCGACCTGTCCATCGCTCTGTTCTCCTTCTTCTTGCTTCTTTCGCTCAGCTGCTGTCGTTGGTAATACGCCCTGCTTGAACGGACGTGTGAACGTGTACACACCGCAGCAGTTGCTTGGTGGGGTCGCCTTTACAAATCGCGAATGAGTGATGAGGGGCGTATCCGCTGCCTGATATGCTTGCTGCACGCAACCCAGCGCCTGTCCTCGCTGCTGTAGTAGCTGCTGCCTCCTGCTTCGTCCTCTTCAAAAGAGAGAGTGGATGCTAATTAATAGCAAGCACCACCTGGCTGAATGCTTTCGTAGCTGCTCGCTCACTCGTTTCTTCACTTCAGCGTGAAGAGACGCGCTGGTTCCGCGCGCGTTCGGTTGCGGCGTTGGATGTTCGAATCGAAGCAGCGCGTGGGCGTGTGCTTCAGTGTTCCCTGTATGATGGAGAGAGAGCCGTGAGGGCACCGCGCGTCTGCCTGCCTGTGGTCGGTCTTGTTCTTCGCCTTCGTCTCCGCCTTATGCCTGTGGGCTCTCGCTCTGACTGACTGACTGTGTGTGTTGTGCGTTGTGTGGCTTTTGTATTGTTGAGAGGAAGGAAAAGAACGGTCTGTCTGTCTGTCCGTCCGGTTTGGTTTTGCATTGCGATTGCACGACAGCAATGGCGGTCAGTCGCAATGAAGGCACGACAAAACAAATCACTGGGTGTTTGTATGGGAAAAAAACTCGTGATAAATAATTGTACCCCCCCTCCCTCTTGCTGAAACAAACAACAACAGTGGGAGACAAGAGAAAGGGCACTCCGAGCTTCCCTCCATTGTGTGTGCGATAAAGGTGGGAAGGTTTTGGCAGCTGAGTCCGCCCTTCGCGGTGAAGGACCCATACTGAAAGCAAGTGTAACTTGCAGGAAGGCGGACACCCGCAGGCACAAGCACTTCATTCGAAGGCGCTGGGATTACGCTGGTGAACGCAGCGCAACGTGGTTGCATGGATGACGGTGGTGAAGTTGTTAAAACTTTGTTTTTCTATGGCGGAAGAAGACAACTCCGGAGATCTGGCGAGTTCTATTCAGCAGTGACGTGATGCGTGCGTCTACCATGGAATGAATGAATGAATGAATGAATGAAGCCTTAGTGTCCTCATGCACCGCACCCACTTCCATTGCTATTGCTACTGTATTGCCATAGACTGTGACAGTGAGTGAGTCAATAGAAATCTGAATTCACAGGTGAACGAGACGTGAGGTGAGCAAGCTTGCATCTATTTTGGGGCTTTTGAGTTACTGAAAAAAATAGAAGAATAGGAGCAAATTGAGACGCGTCCATCGCAAACTTGAAGAGCTCATTGTGAACAAGTTCTGACTCTCTCAGCCCAGTACTTCATCCGATTGCCCTTCAACAGCGTCAGTCCATCGATCGATCGGTCTTCTCTGCGAGCCACATACAGCTTTGTTGAGCTGCTGCTGGTCATCACGCTCATGGCCATTCGTTCACCACAATAGCACAGGCAGAAAGAGAGAGAGAGAGAGCAGAAGCATTTCAGTGGGATGTGCCATCAATTGCGCTGCGTTGTCGTAGGTGCAGGCAGGTGTGCACAAGAGGCTGGTCGTGTCCGTGCATATTCCTGTCAAAGAGGATGATATGATGTGAATGCCACAGTAGTCTGCATACAGTTCCGGGTCTCGGAGATAGCCCCGCTCTGCTCAACTCTCTCTCCTCTCTTGCACACGCTTTCAAATCGTGCACGCAATGCAATCACCTTCAGCAATCACCACTTTGTCCAAGCCATGCTCCTCCTCATGACGAGTCTGAACTCTGGATTCAGCTCAAGCGTGATCCAGAACAGTGAAAGTGTTGGTTCGTGTGGTCCACATAAATTAGCTCAGCAACAAACTGTTGGTTCGTCGAGAGTTCATTTGTGTGGACCACACGGGGTAATCCTGCAATTGGCTGCAAAACGGCGCCATTCACCACTTTGTGAGCTGCATCGAAAAGCTACAAAGAGCGAAAATAATGGCATCGACTGGAGAGAACAAGCCGCGCGGCGGCCGGGGCAATGGCGCCGCCGCCGCCGCTGCTGCGGTGGGGAAGAACAAGATCAAGAAGCTCACGGCGGACAAGATCCGCGAGAACCTGGCGCAGATCACGCGCAAGAACGGCGAGATCGACCTCACGAGCCACGGCATCGAGACGATCATCAGCTTGGATGGGCTCCAGAACGCCACGAAGCTCATGCTGAGCCACAACAAGCTCACCAAGCTCTCGGACATGAAGCGCGTGCAGAACATCACGATGCTCAAGCTCATCGACAACAAGCTGAACGGAGAGGTGCGTGCGCTGCTGCATCTCTACTTGCTCGTGTTTATTGCTGTGATGATGCTAGATCTCGTTTCCGTGAGCTGACCGAAGCATTAATTGATTGATTGGCGTACATAGGGATTGGCGGAGCTGCAGCACTTGAAGAAGCTCGTGATCCTGAACGTCGCGGAGAACCAGATCGCGCGCATCCCAGTGGAGGTGCTGCGCAACCTGCGAACGCTCAAGGCGCTGATCCTCAACAACAACTCGATCACGACGCTCGAGTGGCTGCCAAAGTTTCCGGAACTCAACTCGTTGATCGTGAGCCACAACCGCATCTCGCAGTTCCTCCCGCGAACGATCGACCGCTTGCCAGCTCTGACCAAGATCTCCATGTAAGTCGAGTTATATGCAAATGTAACTTGTATTCAATGATCGACTGGTATCTAACTCAGATGTGATGCGCAACCATAGATCCCACAACCTCCTGGAGGAGATCCCAGACCTCAGTGCGCTGACGGAACTCACGGAGCTGCGTCTCTCGCACAACAAGATCAAGAAGATTCCGTACTCTCTTTCGAAACTGAGTACGTAGAGTCGTGCTTCGTAATTCTCATGTTGGCTCTAATTTGCTAAACTAACGACTCTGGTTGTGTGTTTTGTTGCTACTGTGCAGAGAACTTGCGTGTCCTTGAACTCGGTCACAACGAGATCGATGACTGGGAAGGCATCGAAGCGCTCGGTAGATTAGAGAACCTGAAGCAGCTCAGTCTGAGCGGCAACCCGATCGTTGGTCAGCCTTTGGCGGTGGACCCAACCAAGAAGTCCAAGAAGAAGTCCAAGAAGTCCAAGAAGAAGAAACAGTCGGGCGGTGATGACGATGACGAGAGCAGCAGCAGTAGTGAGTCGGAAGACGAAGAAGAAGAAGAGAAGCTGACGGAAGAGGAGAAGAAGCAGCGCAAGGAAGCCAAGAAGCTCGACGCGAAGCACAAGCAGTACAACTTCAAGATGAAGCGCATCTTCCCAAAGCTGGTGATCCGCGACGGGCAGCGCATTCTCGACAAGAAGACCCACGGATACGTCGCGCCACCAAAGGAGGAGAAGCCGAAGGAGAAGAAGCGCAAGCACGAGGACAAGAAGGACAAGAAGCAGGACAAGAAGAAGGACAAGAAGGACAAGAAGGAGGCGACTTCCGAGGACGTCAAGGAGCCAAAGGAAAAGAAGCGAAAGACGACTGAGGCTACTTCAGAAGCAGAAACCGCGCCAAAGCCAGCGAAGCTCGAGGCTGAAAAGCCAGCAAAGGCGGCCAAGAAGAAGGAATCATCTCCTTCGGTCCCAGAAGCTCCTGCTGCTGTCGCTGCTGCTCCGGAAGCTGCTAAGGTGGGCAAGAAGAAGGAGAAGAAGGCGGACAAGAAGGAGGACAAGAAGAAGAAATCCGGCAAGGAGGACAAGAAGAAGTCGAGCCAGCGCCAGCCAAAGGTGAGGAGGAATTGGAATTGTCGCTGCAAGATGTTTGATGAGGTTTCACTGGATAGAAAAGGCTAACGATGTGTGGTGTGACTGTGATGTGCCTGACTGACAGGATCTCGCGAGTGGCGTGGTCGCTGTGAAGCAGTTCAAGAAGCACAAGCAGCAGGACAAGGGCGAGCAGAAGGCCGTGGACATCTCGAAGGTCAACTTCACGCCCAACGTGGGCATGGGCGGCTCCTCTGCCTGGGATTAAACTTGCTTGACTCGCCCAGCAGAAGTGTTTTGTTATCCAATAAAACATTTTATAGACGCTCAATTTAAACAAAAACACTTTATAGAAGCCATTTTTGGGTGGTTCAGTCCACCATTCCCATCTACTCACCCTCTTCCAGCAATCTGATCTCATTCCGTCCAAATGATAACAGTGCATTGCTCAATTAGAGTAGCCAATCCCTCTAAAATCCGCTAGGCGGTGCTCATATCGAAAACGACAGGGTTTCCGCAACCGCCGCTCAGCACACACAAGCACACTCAGAGCGAAATCCCCAACAGAGAAAGCAAAATGGCGCAGAACCCGTTGTCGGCCTTCATCGGCTCCTTCATGGCCCCAAAGAACGCGCTCGATGACGATGCGCTGGTACGTGCGCTCATGCCGCTCGATCTCCTCTTTCTATTGCTGTGCTCTGCGTCTCAAACGGCGCTCTGCACGATGAGCAATGGTCGTTTGAGTCCATGGTCTGCGCTGTGGTGAACATGCTGCGACTTTGGATATCATCTATCTGATGGTGGCTAACGTGCTGTGTGCTTTGCTTTGCCTGTGTGCATGTGTGTTTACGTGTGATGTGCAGACTCACTTGTCGAAGACTGCGGAGGGCGCGCAGTGGCGCCTGGAGGACGACGCGCCAGCGCACCGACCAAAGGGCTACCACCAGCACGCGACGTACACGAGCCCAGAGGGGTTCCCAGAGGTGCCGCGCCGATACACCGTGCCGTCGCACTCGAAGGACCAGGACTACGAGACGTACGCCGCCAACTCGTACTCGTCGGCGATCGCGATCCAGGAGCTGCTCAAGAAGCGCGGATTCTAAGTCGAAGTCGTGTCTCGTTTCGAGTGAGGAGCTACAATACCAATACCAGTACAACTGAGAACGTGACGCGGGCGGATGCTGTCGATACGACGGAGAAAAAGAGAGTGGAGATGGAGAGTGAAGTATGGTGCGAAAGCTATTTCCACGGGCTGGCGATCATAAAGCAAATCGATTACAATGGAAAAAACGACCAAAAACTCACGAACGCGCGCAGAGGGGACGTTCTTCTGGTGGTGTCTGGACGCGTATTTTGTATTTCCTTCTGTGGTAACGAGCTGCTTGCATTGAGCAAGGGGCTGATCAGCTGTCACTCTGTCTGAACGCATGCCAACTCACTGACTTGTGCTGAGGGTTACTAGAGTATTTGCAGGAAGACGTCTGCTGACCTTGGTGATGAGATCCTCCGCAGCAGTGCGTCGTGCCAGCGCCGGCCGTCTCAGCGATAGGCAGGCATCGAATGGTCAAATGGGCAAGTCGCTCGTGAGTTCAAACCCGACGTTGGTCCAAACTTTGCGCGAATAGGAGGTAGAATCCTCACTACTGCAATCGGGAGTCTTCGAATCGTCCGAGCCCCCACCGTTGGCGAAGAGTGCGCTGCTTGGGAACATCCCCACCTCAAGAGGGCTTTCGATCTCCATATGTTGTTTCCGCGCGTGCCAGTTTCTCGTTGTGTCTGTCTCCGAGAGGTTGACCGTCAGCCCCAGACTCCGGCAGAGCGCAACAATCACCAAGTCGCTATGCCAGCTGCCCATGTTCTCAAACTTCGTCACTGATCCCTTTGCCTCAGTGATAGTGATAGTGGTGTAGAACGCCTCCAGTTACTTCCACACTGCGTCAACTGAGTAGATCAAGCATCGATCATCAACAAGATCCAGTTTCGTCATGTTTGCTTTATCGGCTTCACTCGGTGGTCGAAAGCGCAACACCAGTCGATTGGCGACGCGACTGCGTTCGTTGGCGACAAAGTTTCAGATCACGTGTTTGAGAAACGAGCCCAGCGGCTCCAGCTTCTTGGCGATCACTGCGATACGCTTCTCCTTCACAAGCTGCATCTCCTTTTTCACCTACTCCCCCAAAAGAGTAAGCGACCACCATCTGATTCGCCAGCAGCAAATTCAGCAGAGGGGTTCGTGCTTTTCCAGCTCAACACGCGCGTTATCGGAATCTCACTCCATATTGCGTCAATGGCGCGTAATGCGGATTCAGCATGGCAGTCAGTACTATTTTGGCAAGATCTATCGTAGCACGGACATGATGGCACAGTTGTTTGCGAGCGCACTAGGCAAGTCCATCGCACCATTCGATGTCACGAACCCAGCAGATCTCACGAAATGCGTGGTGGTGGCAAGCGTTGAGTCCGTGACGTCGCGCGTCCGGGATTCGATGTGCATGGTCTCCCCAGCGATGCTCAAAAGCATCATGGTCGACAAGAAAGTTCCCAAGTGGAAGGCGTTGCCGCTCCAGAAGGGACGTCTCGTCAAGTACCATTTCCACCGAGGACATTGGGCACATCCAAGACTACGTCGCGTTTGGCCACGAGACTCGCAAGGCGCTCTACAAGATCACGCCACGTTCGTTTGCGCAAGAATCCGCGCGGTTTGCGTACTTTGCGCAGGAATGTCTGCTACTTTGCTCCACTTCCAACGGAGGGAGCGCGAGCGCCACGGCCACGAGCGCAACTGACGGTAGTGAGTGGTCGGTGATCAACCTGGTGTGCGAAGAACTCAAGGACAAAGGTCGCACAGACCTGGGCACGGGCACCCACGAGCGCTATCACTACATGATTGACATGAAAGTGCGACGATCGTGCCTTTCCTGGCGCTCAAGTACAACCAGCTGCAGAGTCCAGCTAAGTCGGACGCTGGGTACAAGATCCGATACCTCAAGAGCAAAGTGTTGGCGCTCGCGGATGCGAAGGAAGGAGCGAACGGGTACACGTACTACGCCGTTAAGCGCAAGTTCCGCGAGGGCGAGGACAAGTGGGTCAAGGCTGTCAACAACTCTGGCACAGTGGCTCCGTTGACGACTTCCAGTGGTGGAAGTAGCACAGTCCACGAAGACCTCGCGGATACGAACTTTTCGAATACATGACTGCGTTCGCCCACTGGACGTATGATGTCACACAAGGGTATCTCATGGCCACCGACCTGCAAGGCATCAAGCTCTCGTCTTCGTCGTCGTCCATGTCGTCGGTCGTGTCCTCGAGTTCTTCGGAGATAGACTATGCCCGACACGATTCTGCTCACGCACCCAGCGATCCTCTGCACTGCGAGCACGCGCTTCGGACGCACAAACCTGGGCAAACGCGGCGGCATGAAGCTCTTCTTTGAGACTCACGGGTGCAACCGCTTCTGTCGCGCCGTTGGGTTGAAAGCTGCTCCTGTAGACGAGGACGAAAAAGACGAGGCTGGGGGCTGGGTTAGCGTCGCATACTACAACAGTGTACAGGCACAAACATTAAACATTATTAACTGGATATCATAGCCACGTCAGCTCAAACGCATGTTGTGACTCACCGATACGCTGTCGTACCACTCGAGAGACGAGCGAGTGTCGCCAACTCGTGCTCGTCGTAGATTGCGATCGGGGATTACGCGAATAAGGGAGCTGTCTTGACCCGAGCAACTCCAACTCTAATCAAAAGGTGGCCACACGATTCTCTTGCATGAGAAGTTCACTTAAAGGTCCTGAGACCTCCATTCCATTCCGGTCACCTTTTCTAAAATGAGAGTTTAGCTTACTGGTGCAGCACGAACCAACCCAGGCGCATCGTCAAAAGGATGGCGATCGATAGCATCAACCCGGTATCAACTTGTGGAGCTCAGCTCTGCAGCTTTAACTACGCAACGGTTGTCTTCGCAACAAGACTTTGGAGTTTGTCATTTTGCTGTGCAATCGGTTAACCGTTTTGAGTGTTCGGCTAGGTGCGCGGAAGAAATCGAGACAGGATGGTATATTCCTCACCAAGCAGAACAATGTAACCTGGTAGTTACTACTGGTTACGCAGAGTGGTTACGAGTTACACTTGTTGCCGCTTCGCTTGTGCCATCCTCTCTCGATCATGTCATGTCGTATTGTCGATCTATTCGGAATGGAGCACGAGAGCGAGATGACGCGCGCGCATGACGGCGCTGCTGCTGCTTCTGGCGCAGCTGCTGATCCCCAAGCGCAGGTGCAGAGTGAACAGGAAGAAGTCGACGTGCTGCTGCTGCAGAACGCGCCTAAGCTGGCGCCGTTCACGCCCAGCGGCGACGGCGTGCTGGCGTTCGCCATGGAGCTGCTGCAGCTGAGCGACCAGGATGTGCTCTTCGACTTGGGCTGCGGCGACGCGCGCATCCTCGTGCACGCGGCGCAGACAAGCGGTGCAAGGTGCGAACAGCAGTGGCTATGGTTCCCTTGTGCCAATGTATTGGTGTGTCTGTATCGACATCAAGTATAACCCTGCTGTTGTGTGTTGTGGTGGTTTAGATGCATCGGTGTGGAGTACAATGCAGAGCTTGTGGTGAAGGCGAAGAACCGAGCCCTCGTACGTAGTGTATCGACCATCACGCAATATGAGCGATCGACATGGGCAATGATGCTGCTTGTGTGAGCTAACTGAATAGCATTTGGCTCATATACCTGACTTGTAGGAACATGGCGTCGAAGACCGAGTGACGATCGTTCACGGGGACGCGCTGCAAGTGGATTTGGAGTCCGCGACCGCGCTGTTCATTTACCTCGTGCCGCAGGTTCGCTATCTCTCTGTTTCAAAGCGGACGCTAACGCCGCCCATGTTGTCATGTACTGATCATGCTGCATCCTCTTTTTTCTACATGCATCAATGGAATCAACAACAGGGAATCAAGATGCTGCTGCCAAAGTGAGTCCTTCGAAGGCTGTAATTTCATACAGGACGGTGTTGTATTGGTGGTTCTAACAGCACTCGGTGTATCTTGTTGTGCTCGTAATTCCGGTAAATAGGCTGGAGGAAGCGCGTCGAAAGCGCGTGCGTATCGTCACGTACGTGTTTTCGATCCCAGGCTGGAGCTACGACGACATCCGAGACTTCAAAGGCACGAAGGTGCGTCAGATATTAACTACATCTCGGATCTAAAAATGTGCTGCTGGTGGTGACCTGGCGCAATTAGTGACAACACACGCATCTAACGTGACTGCTTCTGTTTGCTCAGGTGTATCTCTACAACTCGGGACCTCAGAACAGCAGCAAAGACAGCGAGGTGGCGTAGGTACATGTACACTAGCGTTATGCAATAGAACCACCGCCATCGTCATCAAACATGTGAACGCCGAAACAGCATTGCCCTGCAATGCCAAGCTTTTCAGTTGTTGCTTGTGCATGTTTTGGTATCTTGTTTTCATTTGTATCGACATCTTCAATGACCGCCAGCGAGATTGATAACGCCCATTCATCAAGTTAGTACACCCGCCGCCCTGCACAAGAGCCGCACTTTGTGTGGCGCATTTAATGGTCATACTCGCTTCCCTCCAGCCGAAATGTGCAGCTCCACTGCTGACAAGACGATCGCTGAAGCATCACACATGAACGCACCAGAGCCGCTGCAGCGTGGCGCCGCCGTCGCCCACGAACTGCGCGTCGCCAAGAAACGCTCCTGCTGCCGCTGGCATGGGGATCAACCTCTCGTGTCGCTCCCGCTTGTCCGCAGTGACTGAATGGTGTCACCGTGTCATCACTGAGACCTTGAGAGCAAGTGAATCATAAATAAATAAATAAATAAAAAGTTGAGTTTGTTGCAAGTGCAAGCCCTTTGAGCCGCAGCTGATAGCCGCGTGAGGCCACGTCAGAATTCTGGCACGAGATCCTTCCACTACCAAGAGCGAGGGCTTTTCCCTGCTCTGTCAGCCAGCCTGGGGCGGTGCACCCTTCCTCAGTGACCTCGACGCCCGCGCCTACGCGCACGCGCCAATGTCCACTCCTGGTTTGAAACGGACGCGCCATCCACATCCTGCGGATAGTGCCCCCACGCGACATACTGCGACCCGCAATGACTCACTACCCAGGCAGAAGCTTCCT
>JAADVK010000583.1:0-21220 GCA_023334975.1 Globisporangium sylvaticum | reverse complement strand
CGAGTCTGCTTGTGCACTGCTTGGTCGAATGAAGAGGAGGGATCTGCGGCACTTGGTGTTTGCTCGTTAACCTGTGGAGGCATGTTGACGCTCAAGTTGCGCACCGCGGCAGCATGAGCAGCGTGACTACTGGCTGGCTGGTTTGCTCGAGTGTCGTGGTCTCACTCTGTCATAATAGCAATCCACAACAGCGCTGCAAACGCAAGTCGCTGCAATAGCGTTGCCAGTCTTGCTTGATGCTCATGTAGAGCACCGCACCAGCAGCGTGAGCACCGGTCAGCATGGTATTATTTTGACCAAAGCCAGCAGACCCAACAAACAAAGCGCTGTGCTTTGGTTGCTTCTGATCGCTGGTTATATTGTCAGACTTTGGTCGTTTACAACTGGTTCGATCTTGTTTTAGTGCGCAAGACCCGTAAGACCTGCAAGTCAGAAGGGCAAGAAATCGCATGACTGGATAAAGCAAGCCCATGCAGCTTTTATGTGAATTGTTGCGAGCAGTGCTGGCCAAACGTGGTTGAAGCTCGTCTTCAGTTGCAACGCCAAATAACTTGTCAGTTTGGTCTTGGAAGTACAGGGCGGTAATTGACGTCAACACCACCCACACTTGCCAAGTCACGCTGCAAGTCATAGTTGGCCGTACGAATGCATGAATGCCATCATCATGCTCTGGAGGTGTTAGTTCAGAATTCATGAAGGTCGAACATTGACGCCAACAAGTCCGGCAAAAGCGTATTTTGACTATGACAACCAATTTGTGTATCGCTCGGCAACCAACCAAATGCGAGGTGTAACGATACGAACGTCATCTTGTACCGCATTGTGATTGACTTGGAGCTCCATAAACTCACCCCATACGTCCATTTAAGCGAAATTCCTTGTGAGCTCACAGGTCCATTTCCTCCGAGGCATCGATAGCAGTCAAGACTGAATGATGCGAAGAACTGTAGTTGAACGACGCTACAGGTTGCACTGTGCTGAGCGCATCGCTCTATTTCCTACATTGCTGCTCGACGCGATTCGCACGTCCAAAGCAAAACCGACGCGCTTGCGACAACCAACCAACGGTTCAGCTGTGTCCATTTTCAACCACCTCACTGGTCGCGCCTCTTTGCCGAACGAATTGCGATTTAATCAGATCAGCCGCATCGAAAAGCGAGATGATGAGCTGGAAAGCAACTTGTCTCGAATGAAAAATTCAGACTCGCTCGCGCTCTCATTGGTGGAAAATGCAAATAGCGGCCTCTGATTGCATAAAATTAAATGAAGGTCAAGTTGAAGTTATAGTTTGCGTTCTTAGAAGAAATGCGACACGGTAATCACTCCATCCCATGCACCGCACCTCCTCCCAGCAGCATTCCCACTAGAAAATTGGCCGCAGTTGCTACCATCTCTTCGCTCTATAAAGCTTTCCTTCGTCGCTATTGTCCAATATGGCGCGTCTTCTCGGTTGTGCTCTCTCTATACTCAAAAGAGCTACAAAGTGAATGACCTTTTGGCTGCGAACGAGATCGCCCTCTCTCCCGCTCGGAAATATGTCCCTTGGCTTGTGAATCTTTGTTTCTCGTCACCTCTGCCCGTCATTCCAGAATTTGCGGCCAAGACAACAAGCAACCAAGCACAGCTTAACCAAGACCGAGACCAAATGGCGGTGGCGATCGCAAAGGCGCCGACGATGTCCCTTGCAGCAGTTCGGCCGGCGACCCCACGGCCGTCTTCCTGCACCTCACAGCAGCTCCAGGACGACCCATCGACCTCCTGGTTTGACAAGCAGCTCCGCAAGACCTCAAGTAGCAGCAGCGCACCAGAGAAACAGAGCAAGAAGAAGGAGAAAATGAAGACGACCAAGACGTCTCGTATCAGTTTCGGTAGAACCAGCAGCGAGCTGTCGCCTGAAGCTGAGCAGCTCAAGGCGCAGATCCGCCGCAAGTGGCCCGTGTCGCTCTTCAAGTTCAAGCTCCGCTTCATGAAGCGCGTGGTGGTGGCGCCCGTGCCGATCCCTCAAGAGTTGGCGCACTCGCGCGCGTGGGCCGCGATGGTCTCGGGCATCCGGATCCCGCTCACCCGGATGATGTGGCTGCGCCAGCGGCGAAAGCTGCTCTACCGCCTGCCCGACACGATTCGCGAGGACGTGGGGTACTGAGAGAGAGTGAGTGCGAAAGTGGCGTATCTGTCAATAGTCGAAAGAGGGAGACAACACAGTGTAAAGTAGTATTATGACTGGGTCTGTAGAATGAAGAAGAGAAAGGAAGAGAATATCCCATTAAGCCAAGAAAGCGATTTGGTCTGTACAGTTTTAATTTAGCAATGGACGTGCGCCAAGTGTTATCCCCTTCTTTCGCTTGTACGTTGTCAGGTTGGTTATGTGCATCCACAACGGCGGGCAGCTATGAATTCCTACCTTACAGTCTCGACCCGGCCGATCTTCCCCACTTTGAGCAAAGCATCGTATAGGAACACTGGTTTGGACAGCAAGCCATTTCCTCGTACTCAAGCACCGCACAGTGGTTTTGCCTCTCACCACGCATGCCAAGTTCATCCATCCATTCATCCACTAATCGCACCCGAGCACAGCCACTACAATACCTCACTCGAGTGTGCTCGACCTTGCTGCTCTCTCCCGACGAACCGAGCGGAAGTACCTTGCATAGAGCAGGCCACGAATGCGCACTTTGCGTAAAAGAGTTCATCGCATCTGTAGTGCGTTCATCGTCCTTCTTGGGCACCAATGGAGTGGTAGTCTCTATGTAGGCATGTAGAACTCAATTCGCGTTCACGTGTCAAGAAATCCAAGTTGATGTTGTCCTCAGATCAGGCAAGACTTTTAGCATCTTTTTTAAGGATTTGTTTTTACTAGCAGCATATTTTTTAAATGTGATTAAAAATTGAGACTTCCTGGACTCGAATAAGAAGCCTCTCTGAATAGGAGGTGAAGAAAACTCGTATTTCGGCTATTACGTCCTTGGTGGTGCATACCAGGTGACGGAGCCGACGTCACTGATTCCAGCAGACGAATGCGAAAACGTCCCACTGTTAGCTCATCCCATCCTCCATTTTCTACCAATCACAGCCCAGAAAGCAGGTGAGAGGATCTCATCCCCCTCTTTTCTAGGCAAAATCGCCTGATTACTGTCTAAAAACGGTCCTGACCACGTTAAACTAGGCCACATCCTGATCTCGCGGAAAAAGCGGCAGAGCAAACCAACTGGAATCACGCCATCCCAGATCAGCAGCTGAGTCTCGCGCAGATCATTCATTCCGCATTCCGCATTCTCCACTGCGAGCGCCAGAGGCAGAGACTCAAGCAGAAGAGGGAAATGGCGTCTCTCGCGCCGCAGAAGAAGGCGAAGAAGGCGGAGGAGAAGCAGAGTCTGCTGCCGCTCAACAGCTCCGACGCGTCGTCGCCCTCGCCCGTGCGCAAGCACAAGTCGATCATCGTCAACGTCTGCTCCTTCATCCTCGTCACCGAGGTGCGTTCTCTCTCTCTCTCTCTTTCTCTCATTGCATATCTGTTCGTGAGTGTGTGTATGTGTGTATGAGTTTGCCTCATCGTGCCTCACTGACATTGTTGCTGCTGAATGATGTTGCAGCTCTGTGAGCGCTTGGCGTACTATGGGCTCACGGGCTCGCTGCCGATTTTCTTCCACAAGCACTTGGGCATCAACAACAACCTCGCGGCCGAGCTCAACAACGCGTTCACGTCGCTCTCGTACTTGACGCCGCTCATCGGCGCTTATGTTGCAGACAAGTACCTCGGACGCTTCTCCACGTACGTGAATGATTATTTGACTGCGTGTATGTACTACTTTTGATGGGGGGCTTGTCGAATGCGAGCTAATCATCACGCTATCCTTATATGCGTAGTATCGTATGGTTCTCGCTGCTGTACCTGGCAGGTCTTGCACTGTGCGTGGTGGCGTCACTGCCGAGCATCTCATCGATGCCACTGTTCATGCTCGGCCTCTTTGGTGGCGTCGCATTCGGTGCGGGTGGCATCAAGCCGAACGTCGTCGTGCTCGGCGCTGACCAGTTTGATATCACGATCCCAGAGCAGCGCGTCGAGAAAGACAGCTTCTTCAACTGGTTCTACTGGGCGATCAACATTGGCGCGACGTTCAGCTACGGTGTGCTCACGAACCTCGCGGTGAACGGCATCCCACCGTACATCTCCGAGTCATACGGCTTCTTCGCGTCGTTCTTCATCCCGTCATCTGTGTTCGTGCTCGCCTTCCTGGTGTTTTACTGCGGAAAGAGTCGCTACCGCCGCGTGCCGCCAAAGGGCAGTGCGCTCAACACGTTCTTCGCGGTGCTGTTACAAGCCGGCACGCTCTCGCGCCGCGGCAAACTCGTGCTCAGTGGCGGCATCGCGTTCGTCCCAGGCATCCTGCTCACGACGATCTCGTACTTTGTCGACGAGCCAGTGTGGCACATGATCTTCGCGCTCAGCGGCGCGTTCTCGGTGTTGTACGGTACGATCGTGCTCATCTTGTCGGGGAGCTCGACTGAGTGGATCCGCTTGGCGTCGCGCCAGAAAGGGGGCTCGTATTCTGCGACTGACGTCAAGGACGTCATGCAAGTCTTGCGCCTGTCGCCGTATCTGAGTATCATCATCATTTTCTGGGCTGTGTACGGTCAGCAGACGTCGAACTTTGTGCTCCAGGGCTGCCAAATGGATCTGCGCGTGAACCGCAACGACGTCAACTCGACGTTGATCTCGTCGGCGATGCTCAGCATCTTGGACTCGGGTGTGATCCTCGTGTTCATCCCGATCTTTGACCGAATCATCTACCCGGCGATGAGCTCCATGGGGATCCAGCCGACACTGCTGCGTAAGATCGGCACGGGGCTGTTCTTCTCGTTCCTGTCGATGATGGTCGCTGGTTGGCTCGAGCAGTACCGCAAGCAGAGCGGCTTTGTCGAGGGTGTCGTGTCCAACTGCGGGACTGCGGGTGAGTCGCTACCGATGTCGTCGATCAGTGTTTGGTGGCAAACGCCTCAGTTCCTGCTCATCGGCATCAGCGAGATCCTCACGAGCATTTCTTGTAAGTTCGCACGATTGTATTCTGCCTGGATTGATCGGAAAACTCATACTCATCTCTGATGTGCTGCCTGTGTGTATTTGATTTTCCTATATAGCGTACGATCTGTTCTACTCGGAAGTCCCCGAGTCAATGCGCAGCGTGTGCCAGGCGCTCAACCTGCTGACCACGACGCTCGGGTACATTGTCGCCGGTGCGCTCAACAGCATCTTCTCGTTCTGGGTCACGAGCGACCTGAACGACGGCAATCTCGAGTACATTTTCTACGTCATGGCGTTCTTGGTGCTGCTCAACATGATCGCGTTCGTGTACGTGTCGCAGTCGTTCGAGTACCACGTACCGCCGCCAAGCGACAAGGACGTGGTCTCGGGCTTCTCTCCTGCACTCCCACGTGCTGCGAGACGCCTGATCAACAAACTCCGCCCAAACCGCAACCAGGGTTAAAAGGCTCAGTAGGTAAGCGAGAACAAGCAAGAAGAGATAGGTTCGATAGAGGCTAGATTTTCGTTGGCAGCCTTCGCCATTTCTGTAGTATACACGTGGATTTGGTTGGGTCTCCTCTATTTGCTTTTTGGGTACTCCTCTCCATTGATCACCCTTGGCTCTGGCGCTGCAGATACGTCAAGAAACCGCGCACGATGGACTTGGCTTCTCCGATCGCTTCGCCCGCGATGTCTCTCGCGGTGCTCGTGACCGCCTTCGCATTCCCTAGCGTCGTCATCGCGAGGTTCTGCGCTTGCTGCACCGTTCCTTTGACGATCTTGAGCTTCGAGCTCACGCCGAGCATCTTGCGCACGCTCGCGAGGAACGAGACCGAGCCGTCTGCGTCCGGGAGCAACTGCAGCACCAGCGTGCCGTCGTTGTGGCCCGAGGCGATCAGGATCACGGCTTCTTTCGGGCCAAAGCAAGTCGCTGAAATGGGCGACTCGACGTGGTCTGGAGACACGTACTCCTGCACGACGACAAAACTACACAAGACAACAAAAAGGATAACGTTAGAACACGCCACACTGTGACCCAGCAAACAAGCAACAAGACAATCAATTGATGACACAACGGAACGTACTCATCGAGGCGACAGATCCGGATCGTCCCGGGAGACACTGTGAGGAACACCAAGTCGCCCTCCGCAGACAGCTGCACGTCGCTGATATCTTCATTTTCAAATTCGTGGGTATGCAGCAGCACGCCCGAGAGGTTGAACACTTGGCAGACGCACTTGACAAGAACCTCTCCTGTGTGCTGCTGGTGGTCTGACGCATCGCTTGGTGCACCTTCCTGCTTCATTTCAAGTTGATCACTAACGCTCACTTGCGTGACTCGTGAGACCGCCAAGATGTATCCTTTCGCAGACAGCCGGACTTTTGAAAACACCGATGTGGTCCGCGTTGTATCTGCGCACGATGGAGGCTCAAACACAAACGCGACTTGTCCTTCGCTGTGAAGGTAATGCACCATCCCGAGCCGCTTGGAGCACGACACGACGAGTCCGAGAAACGTGCTCACGCTGCAGTCCACCACTGACTCGCTGTATCCTCGCAAGATCATGATCGGAGACGACGAGATCCGCGGGAGTCGGAAGAGCAGATCCTGCTTGACCCGCGACAGCCGCCAGAGCGCCATTGTGCCATCCTTCGAGCCCGAGACCACGAGCTCCTCTTCGTCTTGCTGGTTTGGAGGCGCGTTGTACGTGAGCTTGTCCACGCTGAGGCACGTGACCGAGCTGTCGTGACCTGTGACGCTGGCTTTTCCGATGATCTGCCCGTTGTCGAGGTCTAGCAAGCGCAAGTGAAGCGCGCCGCCGCGACCGCCTCCAGAGATCAGAACTCGTCCATTCGAAGAGATCGCGACGGGAAAGGATCCGCTGCCCTCACTGTCTCGCTCTTCGTGGAACGGTATCCGAGGGATGAAGTCGAACGGGGAGTCGTCTCGATACACCTCGATGAGCCATGGACACTGAGATGCATGGGGGTGCTTTGAAGACCCTTCATCTGACGCATGCGGAGCTGCTGCAGGTGAGGACAATGCTTCGCGAGGTGTCCCCACGGGAGTGTGGATATTTGGCTGCAGAGGAGAACTCAAGAACGGACTGTGGTTGTAATCTGCAGCACTGGCGTCGTCTTTGAAATGTGTGCTATCGATCCCGCCTTCGGACACCAACAATGGCACATCATCCCCTGAGGCACCCGAGTGCGACGCACGCTGTTGCTGCTGCTGCTGCTGCTGCTGAAGAGGCTGTGGCTTCGGTGCGAGTTTCCAGTTGTACATGTCGACCACGCCAAGTTCGTTCACAGTCACGATTCGGTCCGGAAGGATCTTCGCCAAGCGAATCGTGCACTGAACAAGAGGCTTCACATCGACGCTCGCGCTCCAATTGCGACGTTTCTCTTGCGCCAGGGGCGTGAAATCTTGGAATGAGAGCGACAACGGTCGAGCAATGCTCGCTGTGCCACTGGTATTGCCCGTGTTGAGTCGTGGCCCACCAGGACCAACAGGGCTCGTCATCGATGACGACACTCCTCCGGAACCTGGTGGTCCTATTCCAGAGCTTCCACTCGAGGTAGAAGCGCCAACTGCAGCACCCATCGCAGGACTTCGACGCGCAAACGCTGCAGTGTTCCGCTTTGGGTGAGGAGCTCCGAAGAGCTGCATCGGACACTGCCCGAAGTGCGCGATCTGCAGCTCCATCGACTCTTTCAAGAATGGGTCTTCAATGCGATCGAGATCCACGACACCATAGTAGGTCAGGTAGTAGAACACATTGTTGGCTTTCAGCGCTGCTTTCCCTCGCTGCTTGAAGCCGAAGATCAGATCCACCCATTCGTGCAGGTGCTGCGACACCAGCTCACTCTCGAGCGCTGCGCGGTTGATTCGAACAAAGTCTTCTGGAGTCTTCGCCCATTTCGGAAGCTGCACGTCGTTCACCACTTGCTGGTCGTGGCGTTTGCCGAGCGGGAACTTGTTCACGTTTCTCAGGAAATTGCCGTCGCAGTAGAACTCTGGGGTCAGCTCTTTCACTTCCGACATCTGCGAGTTGCACATATCCCACGTCTCCTTGATCGAGTAGAACAGTCGGTCGGGCAAGTCGAAGCAGCCACCCTGCATGCGTCTCTGCAGCTCCGCAAACGGCTGCAAGCGGAAGAGGAAGAAGAGCACTACGCCTGCACAGGTCGAGTAATGCGAGCCGTACAGGAACTTCGGGATCACCGGGTCGTCGAATGAGTTGTAGCGCTCCCAGTACTCTTCCAGCCTTGTGGGATTCAAGGCTCCCATGGGTTTTGAGAGATCTCTGAAGTTGCGAGGGTCGCTCAAATCCAGTGACTCGGCTTCGTAGTTGCTCAGCACCCACGGGAACACGGGATACTGGGTCAGATCGTTAAAGCTTCGACCTGCGAACGTATTCAGCGCCATCAAGTACTCGAAGTTCGAGATCTGGCGATTCTGCCAGGCTTTCGTCGTGGCTCCCAGGTTTGGAACCCCTCGTCCCGGCCACTGCTTTGGCACACTGCGAGGCAGAAAGGAGTACAAGAGGCGCACCAGTTCGTTGCGCTGGTGTCTCGCCGCAAGCGGGAAATCCAGAAAATGGTTGCTTCCATTGCGCAAAAAGATCTCGATCGCCGAGTCTCTCAGTCGGTAGCGACGGAGGTAAACAGCGACGATGTGGTAGTATCGCCATCGCCAGCAACGATGAAGTCCCGGTGCAGCTTCATCAGTGCTGGGGCTTGGAGAATTGGTACTGGACTCTGCACCAGTTTCGGACGGATTGGACGGCGGCTCGGGCTCAAACGCTAGATAGTCATTGCAAAGATACAACGTGCCACTCACGATCCCCTCTGGAATAACGCGGCGGCAAACTGCGCGCGCCACCAGCTGATCTTCCACAGACACCGCGACTCCCTCACCTGGATCCAGACCGCTTTCGTACTCCCGCTCGAAATCAATTTGCGACGTCATCGATTTCAAGGAACTCGATGCATTCAGGTTCACAGGACTGCTCTCCACGGACGGCATCGGCGACTTCTCTTCTTCGCTCATCTCGGCTCCGGCATGATCGTACACCAATCGCAGATCCGCGTTTCGCTCAGTCTCGGGTTTCTCTGTGTCTAGATCGCTCCGCTGTGTTGCATTCTGTCCATCGCTCAAATGTTCGTCTTCTGCCACTTTTGCCTGCTCTTCAGCTGAATCTGTCGTGATATCCTGGATTTCGCCACCGCCTTGTTCCGCGACGACACGTCCAACTCTCTCAAGCAGTGATCCGCTCGTGCGCGAAGGTGAACCCGATGGGCTTTGGTGATCGGTCTCGAAATCGACTCCATGGACAATCTCTAGTGGGAGCGAGAACTGCCGACGGCGAATTCCGGGAGCCTCGACGGCATCGTCGTAAACTGCGGTTGGATCGCTGACCTCTTTGTCCACAATAGGCAGTGAGTTCAAATCCACATCCAGCGTCCTTCTCATCCGACCAGGATGCGGAGTCTCGTATAGCCCAATCCGGAACACTTGCGCTTGCCGCAACGCTTTGAGGGCGTCTGGTGCAGCTTTCTCCAGTGCGTTGTACTGGTGCTGGGAGCGAAACGTGAACTCTTGCTTCACCCACAGCTTCTCAGTCCACTCCTTCTTTTGAACAGCGCGAGCTTCAGCTTTACTCTGGATTTGCAACCTCTCGCGCTCCGACACATCCCGCAGCGACTCCATCATCCTATTATCTTCAACCTCGAGTGCTGCCCACAGCAAACGCTCGTTCTCATCCAGAAATTGCGTTTGGTACTCTCCATTTCTCTCCACACCCTCATCGCCACTGTCTTCGACGTTCAGTGAGAACCGACGCTGGGAGTTCCGCAATTCTTTCGCAATAGGAAAGTGTGGAACTAAGTCTGCTTCTTCTTCGCGCTCGTGCATCTCCGTGTCGTTGATGGACAACGCCAACGCTTCAAGCGACGCAATCGTCGCATTCGCTTCAGACATATCACTCAACGCTTGGACAGTCAGACCCGCGGTGTGAAGCTCGTCGACGAATGACCCTGACGTGGTAATACGGAGCGCCAGCACGCGCAAAAGATCCAGTATCTCTTCGTCCTCCTGGATCAGCAACGCGCGTCGCAGACAAACCATAGCACCAAGGAACACGTCACGGGTCGGGATGTGGTCATAGACCTTCAGCGCCGCTACGACACCCATCTCCTGCTGAAAAGATGACACGAGCACACCGATGACACGCTCCATCATCGCTTTTCCAGTGATGAACGGCAACGCGCGCTGCAGAATTTGGAGACCTGGAAAGAGCCCAATGCGATGCATCTTGTGCGTGCTCTGAATCAGCCTTGCGCAGATATCGAGCACTGCGTTCAACAGGAACAGTTGGTTGTCCGACCAGATCCATCCTGACATACCACTCGTGGGGGCTTTGGCTCTTGACACCAACGATGATGAAGTAGTCGAGCCGTCCGACTGTCTCAACGGCAGCGCGAGAAGAGTCTCGTGGACAAGGAACAAGAGCTTTTGCAGGTTCTCCGCGAGGGCTCTCGAGAGGATCGTTCGGCTTCTCGCCATTCGCTGCAGCACGATTCCAGCGACTCGAGAAAGCCAATCGAGGCTGTGGCAATAGAGTTCAGACTGTCCAACGCGGTCCGGTGCTGACATAACTGGCGCAGAGCTGTCGACACTTCCGGAAAGCTGGCGGTCGTACTTGAGGCGAACAGCCTTGAGCGCAAGGATCAAATCTGCGAACGACCGCCATCCACGAGAATTGTTCATCGCGACACACAGCAGTGACACGATTGTGTCCAGCACGAGGTCTTCGCCAGTCTTGCTTGCATCAAAACTGTAGGCACGACCATACTCGCGCGAGCTCGTACCGCTCTCTTTGTCGTGTCGAGACGCACTGGTTGACGACGGCGACGAAACGCTTGACTCGATAGCTTCGCTCTCATTTTCTACACAAGCGCAAGCAATCGACAGCTCAAGAAGCGCTTCAGCCCACTCGCGCTTCATCAAAAGCAGCTGCTGCTGCGCATGTTCGTCTGTTTTGAGCTTGACGTTGATATCCATCAGCACTTTTTCGCGAAAGCTCGGGCTGCTCTTTCCGAGAAGGATCGGCAAAAACGGCAATACTCCTCGCAGCGGGAGCGAGATGATGCCACTCACGCCTTCGTCAAACATGTCGGCGACAAGCGCGTTCATGGCACCCTCTTTCTCTTCTGTAGCTGAGCTGCTGGTGGACGTAGAAGACGCAACGGGAAGTAAAACGCCACTCACCGAGGTTGAGATCATGAGGTTCCGAAGCGCCGTCATCTTCACCACTGCAACGCGCTTCTCCCACGAAAGCGAGAGTCGTTTGCCTCCAAATTTACTCGCAAGCCGGATCCATTCGTTGAGTCCGTTGATCCCGCCGCTGATGTCCGTGCTGTTGCCAGCAGCAGACGTGGCCGAGATGCCATCGTCAGAGATGATGATGCCGCTTTCGTGGATCGACGACGTTCTCGACGTAGATGCTGAAATCGGGAACAACACCGACTCCTTCTTCGATGGATCGTTCATGATTATACTTTGCTGCACTCCGAGAAGCCACGGCGGATTGAAGTAGAGCTCCATCATGAGCTCCAAGAAGCCAATCGAGAAGCTCCCGTCACCATTCAGGATCAGTCGCAGATGCTCCTCAAGTCCGCACCAAACAGTTCGCCCTTCGATCGACTCTAACCAGTCCACGAGGTAGATGAATAGCGGCACACACGCCATCGAAACACTCACTCGAGCAGCACTGGCTTGGGTCCCGCCAGACCCTGGTTGATCCGCAGCAGACTGAGGCTGTCGCATCAAGAACAGCAAGCAGTCCATGATGTTGGAGCTGATGAGCGCAAAGCGCATGTCAAGGAAAGACACGGCCAGTCGTCGTAGAAGCAGGAGGATCGATCGGCAGACCACAGAGTCTTGACTTGTCATCAAAAAACGAATGATCGCGCGGATATTCCGAACCAGCGAGAAACGAACCTGCACGTTTGTCGGTGCGCTCATCGCTGTGGGTGGCGCAGCGCTGTGATTGTACTCATCTGGATGCGGGTTTTTCGTCGCTGTTTCTGCCACATCCGCTTGATCGCTCCACACGATGTTCTCCAAGTTGATACTGAACACTCCACCTTGTCGTCGAGGCAGGGCAAATGCTGAATATCCACCACCACCAGTGGAGCCTGGCGCTGTCGGTCCACTTCCAGCCGCATTTGCCGTATTCGTCATCGACGGGCGAGCAAAAGTCGTCTCCATCAGCTCATCTTCTTTCACCTCGTGCACGAACACGCTCTGGTTCGTCAAGCAGACTTCCATGACCTCCACGAGGGTGTGCACGCACTGCTGCTTCCACTCGTCGTTCTTCTTCTCACTCTCTTTTGATGACGTTTGCTGCTTCTTTTCCTGTTTATCAGCTGCTTCTGACATCGACGCTTTCGAGTAGTACACACGGAGAATCTCCAGCACTTTCGGAATTGTCTGCATGTCGTTGAACAGTCTCGGGTACTCGCACACCAAGGAATACAGCTGGTGGTTGAAAATCGACTGGGTCTTGAAATCAGTCGACACCCACAGACGGTAGTCCATCAGCAGCGCTCGGATCCCAGACGCAAACAGCGGGTTCGTCACCCAAATCGACTCTTGCAGCGGGTGGTTCACGTTCAGCAGCTCTTTCCGGCGCGACGGCAGCATAGTGTACATGCTCTTGATCATCTCGACGCACACAAGCAGACTTCGCGGTGTCCAGATCTCGCGCAGACGTGACTGGTGCTTCACCAGCACATGACAGAGCACGTGCAACACATAGTGCTGGAGCACTTCCTGCTGGTTGCTCACACTGTTGAGCAACAGTCCCTTGATGATCCACATGAAATCCACGAGCACGTTTTCAAGCACCATCTTGAGATCTTCACCACCGTCAGCACCACTTGCTTGCTTGCTTTTCGCTTCTTCTTCTCCCGGATGGGACGAGCCTGAAGAAACCGGAGCAGACGTGTTCTCGGCTCTACCACTGCAAATCTTCTCGTAGCCTGCCAGAATGTAATGCAGCAGCGCGGGCAAACCTGCAACGCCAAGCACGCGATGCCACGCGGCGTGACTGTCGGGAAAGATGATCTTCTGCACGTTTTTCCCCAGACGCGCGTTCCGCTGCTGGATCTCTGCAGACACCCCCGTGGTGCTCTCCATCGTCACCCATCGCGCTCCAGCGTCCGAGACCGTTCCTTCACTGAGCCACTCGACTCCGAGACCCGCGTAATCTTCATTCGCGAGATCGTGCGCGGTGTAGCAGAACACGACCTGGAGCTTGCAATACGCAGCGAACAGATCACTGTGCGGGATCGACAGCGGCGAAGACGCCACCGCGACGCCGTGGAAGTCGCCAAACACGTAGTTCGCCGACTGGTTCGGCGGCGGCGTCGCATAGCGATTGAACGACGAGATCATCGGCCCCTGTGCGTAGAGCAGCCCGACCAGGTCTTTCGAGAGCTCTTCCTGGTACATCGTCGCGCTCGCGAGCTTCACGGCAGTGCTGCTTCCGCCTCCGATCGTGCATTTCGACGCAGTGACGAGTCCCGACGGGTACACGAGCTCTTCCTGGAACTGCATCTTCGTGTCCACGTAGCACGTCACTTTGCTCTTCTTGACGTAATGCAGCGAGTGCGAGAGTACGAGCAGGTGCCACTGGCCTGGGATCAGTCGGATGCGATGCTGAATGCGCTTCCAGTCTGTCGCAAACGACCCAGACCCAGATGCAGGCGCGCTCAGGATTGAAGCAGCGCTCGGGGCGGATCGTTTGCTCTCGCTCTGGTTGTTCGGGTGGCAGCTGCTGACGTTGAGCAACACGCTCTGCCTGCCGTCTCCCGGTCCGTCTGGATCGAACTCCAGCGAGGCTTCGACACCAAGCGTACTCGAACCATTCGCGAACCGGAACAAGCTGAACTTGGCGTACGTGTCGTCGTCTTCAGTGTCTGCAGTCTTCTTCTCCTTTGCTGTTGATAGCAGAAACTCAGCGTTGATCCAGAGCGCGACCGAGTAGCCTCGAAACGAGCTCCAGTCGATGATCGGCAGGTGCATGCGGCCATTCTCGCGGAACGCAAAGTACGCTCTCGGCGGCGCGACAGCAGTGGGCGGCAGCATGTACGGGTCTTCGTACATCCCACCGCCGGTAGAGCCTCTGCTGCTAGTAGTACTGGACGACTCGCTCTTGCTCTTCTGCTTATCGGTACTCGTCCGCTCTTCATGCGGGTCTGGGTTCTGCAGCAGCCGCCGCGCGAATCCGCGCGTGAGTCTCGCGATCGCCCGCAGTATCTGCTCGCGCTCGTCCACTGGGATCGCGTCCGCCGCAAAGCAGATCAGCATGCTCTTCTGCACCAGCATTCGCGCCAATCGCGACGGATCGGCTTCATGGCTCTGTATCTCGTCTTCTTCTGCTTCCTGTTGCCCCTTGGTATCATCGTCACCACGAACGACTGTCGACACCAGGGGCGACTCGTGTCCGAGTGGCACACTCGCCACTGCTCTCTCTTTGCCATCACTACCATAGCTTGCATTCGCTGCTGCTCTTGGCGTGGTCGACATGCCAATACTACAAACAAACCTGTGATCACTGACACTCCTTGACGATGACCGACGCTTTCCTTTGTTTCACCCCCCGCGTGATGCCACGATACAGTTTGGTGAGGGCGGTCGATGCTCAACCAGCGTCTCCGCAGTCCAGCGCGCGCGTCTTGTTCGACGTCCTGACGGCAACTCACACGTGTCGCCTTCTTTCTTCGCCTTCTTCTTCCTGTGATGCTGGTGCTGCAATGTGCCGCTTGAAGCTTTCCGTGTTAATTGGAACGCATTTTTGCCCCCTTTGTTGAGCTGCTTCACTTGAGTAAAGTATGGTGCTTTTACCTACGGAATTGTGTGGCAACAATGAGCTTCTTGCTCATTTTTGTCCAATATTTTCCAGCAAAAGCGATGTCGAAAACACTGTCAAAAAAGTTCACTTTTTGTTTCATTTTGACCCAGGTTTTGCCCACCCACAAAAAACGACAATATTCCGGACACCTTAATATAGCAAAACCCACACAACAGTGTCCGGAGTTTTGTCACAAAATTCCTGTTATAATTGTGTGAAGAATTTTGGGAATGACATGTTTCATCCTACAACATGTGCTGTGATAGATGATGCAGTCTACGAATGTTATCTTTGTTAACAGTATGGATAAACAACAGTACAACCAGCGTTCCAATTGTTGAGCCTTTCACATCTTCATGTTGTCGTGTCACAGGCAGTCGATAAGCTCTCCCCACTGGAGCTGCTGCTGCATCATGCTTGCAAGGAAGATGGCGTAGGGCAGCTCGAGGTCACCGAGCCCAAACACAATACGCTGGAGACCTGTCAGTGGCGCAGAAATGCACCTCTTAGCGAGTGCGGCACCACCACTCAGCCAAATCTTCTTTGGGGAAGGGTTTGTATCGTGCCGGAACGCAGTGTTGCGTCCCGACTGGGTATCATAATGTGGCGGCCTCAAGAAAACTCAGTTGAACAGGTGAACAGGAACGATTGATTGGCATCCATCACTCACACTTCTACGAGTATCACTCCTGACTAAAGCACCAGCACTCTCACTATCAATATTGTGAGTGATGGTCAACTGTACCCATTGTCCATCGTGACAAACGGAGAGTGGTTTTGGGTAAATCATCATCGGGGAAGCACGAAGAAGGTCAAATCAGTGCGTCGACAGTTCTGTATTCTGCAGGTATCTGCATAAACCGCAGCTGAGAGACGAACTAGCAGCCTGCATTCTGCAATTTGCGCGCTTCGTCGCATTGCTCCGAGGCACGCAACCCAAAGAAGGACCTCAGGCCCAACCAACGCACCAAGCCAAACACCACCTGATCATGCTCAATATCGTCTTCCTGATCGACATCACGGGCTCGATGTCCAACCAGCTCCAAGGGGTCAGGCAAACGATCGCCCAGCTGGTCAAGTCCGTTTCGAGGAAGACCCACGCGAGTTGATGGTCACGGTCATCACGTTCACGGAGATGGGCGACGCCTGCTACGTCACGAAACACAGCTTCGCGGATGGAGAGGCGGCGGTCGCGTTCGTGTCTTCGATTCAGCTCTGCGCGCCTCCGGGCGAAAGCGCGACTAAAATCTACGGAGGTAACAACGGCAACGAGAACCAGAAAGCCGCGCTCGCTGAGCTGCTCACGCTGGACAAGGCAATTCCTACCATTGCGTTCCACATCACGGACGACGGACCGCACCTTGTCGCGAACCCACGCCCAGTGAGCGAAGCCAAGGTGGAAGCCGTCTACCTGAAGACGAAGCACAACATCACCGACCCAGACATCTTCCACGTCCTCTCGCACGTCGAGGAGCACTTTGAAGGGAACCTGATCCTCAACGTTGTCAAGTACGTCAAAAACCAGTCGCACTACTGCGATCACCGTTTGTACGGCGCCATCGCGAAGCAGTTCAGCGGAGTTCTCATCACGCCAAAGGTGAACGATTCACAGAAGCTCGCAGCAGGCTTGATGGAGATCCTCACGAGGTTGTTCGCGAGCTTCTCTGGCGACAGCTCGAGCTTTGAGAGCGAGGGTGGAGCGCTTGACGCGTTCTCCTTCTTCGATCTGGACAGTATCTCGACGCTCCCGACCTGCGAGGCTGACGTGAACCAGATTGCAACGCCAAGAGCAGGCTCGACAGCTGACGTTCTCTACCAGCTCATCGACCGGGCGACTGTCATCGTCGGCGGCAAGTTTGCCAAGCGAGCGATCAAGGCTACGGGGCTGCAGGAGCAAGTGGAGCTGCTGATCATCACGGCCAAGTGTCTCACAAAGACGATGCCGTTCAACACTGCACTTGATCGAGCAACGGGTCTGCTCGAGAAGATCCGCGAGCTCGTGCCGGAAGAGAACCAGGGCCACATCAAGATCCAAGCAAAGGACCTCCCGCTGCTCTTGAGCCAGGACGTGATGTCGAGCACGACTGCCGGGCTCGAAGCTGCCGTGAGTGCGATCACTCTGATGAGCACGGAAGAGACCGCGAAGACCTCGCTTAGCGGCAACAGCGACGAAGAGGAGAAGCAGGTTCTGGACCCCGCGGTGCTGCTTCAGACTGCCGGGAGCCTCTTCCTCGGCCACTTGGCGGTTCTCCAGCTGCCAGAGAAAGGTGGACGAGTGGATTTCATGGACTCGTGGTCCGCCGTGATCCACAAAGTATCCAATGACATCATGACGGCTGCCGATTTCCTGACGATGATTGGCGGCAACACAGCCACGGGTGGGCTCAGTATCCGATCCACCGACTACAACTACGCGCAGATCTTCGCGGACCCGAACGACACGGTGGGCAGCGCGTTGCTCCGCGTCGCGTCGGGGACCCAGGTACTCGACATCCTCACGGGGCTTCTTGCAGGCGCGCCGGCGCGCCAGTTCACGCCCAACATGTTTCGCGGCACGATCTCAGCGTGCCTGAAGATGCTGATCATCCAGCACGACTCGCCGGTCACCTCGTACCAGTGGGGCATTGTTAGCAAGTTGGTGCACTCGATCCGGCTGCTCATGGGTCCGCGACCGGAAGAGATGAAAGCCGATCCAGAATCCGCATTGTCCAAGCTCTTGTTCCAGCTGCTGCGGCTTGAGGCAGCGAGTACAGACGAGAGTGCTCCGAATGATAAGAAAGACAGCGCAGTGCGAGTCTTTCTCGAAGAGGTACTCGCAACGCTGGTGCAGAGCATGCTCAAGCACCGAGAGCCTGAGTTCCTCACTCTCGTGGAACGCATGGCTGGCTATGAACACGTCGACGTCATCGAAGATGTCGCGGAGCAGCATGCTCTCGACCAGGACTCTTGGGTTGTGGATTCCGATCGAGCGATCGCGTTTGCAGCTGCGTCCGACTTGAGCAAGAACTTCCAGGTCTGCGCTGGCAATGCGCTCTTGACGATCTATGGCGGTGCGAAGAGCGTGCCATTGTTGGAGCAGGTGTGGCCCTCGTTGACGAATCCGACGAGAGCAACGACAGGATCGTGTTCAACCGCGGCAACTTGCACCCGCACCCGGACCGCTTCATGCCCATGTCGGAGGACTTCAAGGCCAAGCTGCGCGGGCTGCAGCAGACGCGGCAGTGGAAGCTCTCGCACACGTACCGCGCGAGCGACCTCCCGAACCACTCGGGCTTCTCGAACAGCAACCCGTCCGAGTGGTCTACCACGCGCTCGCTCAAGCGAACCACGTTCTGGACGTCGTAATGCCTGCTACTGTTGTTGTTTCGCCAGTGGTGAACGCTCACGATCACTTGTATCCGTGAGATGGATCAGATAGTCCCTTCGATACTCATCAACGCTTTGCTTCAGATCTATTAACCATCACCCGCGTTCAGTCACAAACATTCATACACACAATCACCCAAGTACAACCATCATTCCCACAACCACACATGCACAACCATCACTCGCAGGTGTATTTGACATGCTTGATGCTGAGAGGATTTCGTCTCGTGGTTCTACTGTTAGCGTCGTCACCGTCACCTTTATCAGCAGAAACCAGTAGCGCGTTCGCCTCCAGCCACTTTAGAACCTGCAGGTGGCCACACGCGGCAGCATTGATGGTCGCGCTTTTCCACATCCTGCACTTCTCAGTTTCGCCACGGGACTCTACCTGGAAGACTTCGGAACGCGAGAGCACCCACTCGAGCACCTCCACATTCCCGTACGTGCTTGCAGTGCCGATCACCTTGTGAACGCCGTACCTGATCGTCTTGCTGCTGGAGAGCACCTCTGGTGATAGCTTGGTAAAGATGAAGTCGAGCACTGCTACTTGGTTGAATCTAGCCGCCCACTGGGGGACGTTCCAACCCAGCCATCCGGGATTCTTTTCCAAGAACAGCTTCACGGTCCAGCCAGCGTTTGAACTCGCCAGCACGCGCGACAGGTTCCGCTTTGTAAACACGCTCGGGCTGTCCGTCTCGATCACTCGCTGCAAGGCGTCGACGGACCCGTGACGAGCAGCCCAGGCGCCAAGCCAGCTGACACTCGCTGCATCCGCTGGGTTCGCTTGAGGTGCTTCACATCGTCGTATATATACACCACCGGTTCGTAGTCGTGCGTGAATTCATCCTGCCTAGCGCCTTTGCGCAGCGCATAGACGGTCTTCAAGCAGCCGTGCGCGGCGGCGCAGTGCAGCACGACGTTGTCGCAGCAACTGCGAGCGGGCGAACAGCAGTCGCTCGAGCTACTCGTGGTCGCACTCGACCGCGTGCACGAGCCAGCCGGCGACGTCGTCCCGCGATAGCGGCTGCAGCACGCAGTAATTCCCAGATAAAGTACGAAATTCTTCACCCTCGCGCTTCATGACCAAGCAGATTGGAAAATTTCAGCACTGTTCAAGCATCAAAGGTTACACGTGAGCGAGTAGCAAATACCTGGGAGCTCACGAACTCCTCACCAACCGTTTCGAAGAGACCCAAGAGGCGAAGACCATGACGACGCACGCAATCATGCCCGTGATGGCTCCAATGGCTCCGGCCAGCAGCGGGGTTCCCTCAAAGTCCTTGTGCTGAGTCAGCCCAGAGAACAGGAGCATGATGACCACGCCGCAGAACGTGGCACTGCAGTTAGAAACACCAAACGAGCCATCTGATTGGAAAGAGCTCCTGGATCAGGTACAGCAGCACGAGCAGCGCGGCAACACCAATTGCAGCACCGTCAATTGCGTATTCAATGTGTCCCTGGAAAGCTGCCATGATGGCGTTGCTGAGCTGCGGGGGACGCACAGGCAACCACAAGTGCCCCGACAAAGAAAAGCTGGAGCATAAAAACTGCAAGCATCTTCCGGCGGAACGCGACCTGGCGCTTTGCAATCCCACACACCTCCATCGGCAACAGCAGGAAACCTGGAGGGTCATAATATGTGTTTCGTAAAAGAGAGAGACCGGTGCGCCTTTCAGAGTATTCGAATCGATCCATCCTGTTGACGCGGTGGCAGCAGCGGGGACTGCCTGAGCTGTCTACATCGACCCACGCGTCCATGGCTGCGTTAGTCGCCATTATTTATCACAACCAGTCAGTCGGATACAGTAGAGATAGATGGTCCGCCAATGAGCAATGAGCAAGCGTGCCGAAATGGCGAATGAAAGAGAGACATCCGGTCACCGGAATCGATTTGTAGACTCGGTTCACAACGAGAAGGGCGAGAGTGAACCCATGGCTAGTTGAAGCTAATATGGCGCGAGCCACTTTGATTGGCTAAAAATGAGTTCGAGCACAGTGCTTCTCGATAAAGTTCGAATTGAAGCCTCAAAGGATATAGCGAAGCAAATGACCAGCAGCACTATTACCACATCATGGAGCTGCCGACCGCGCACGAGTGTGCGAAGACCGCGAAGAAAGGACGCAACGCGCCTGCCAAGCCGCGGAAGAAGCGGCATCTGAAACTCGGAAGCCCTATCTGTGGGGCTAGCGCGTGCTGTGCGCTGGAAACCTAATCGCTCGCGTTGAAGCGGACGTGACAGCAGCGCACTGCCGCAGTGAAGACGCTGCGGAAGTGGCGGCGGCCGTGCATCAAGAAGAGAGCAGCGCTGCTGGCGAAGAGGTCCGAGGGACGACGACTGATGGTGATGACCAGTGGGCTCGCAGTGATCGCTGGGACCCCACGCTGCTGCCATTGATCAGATTGCCACAACCTCTCAAGTCGACCCTTTGGGGCTATTTTACGAAGACAAACGCCACAAACCTCATGTGTGATAACGACGGCCCTAAAGCCAAAGGGAATGCTTTGTTCTTCTTAGCTACGGAGGGCCAGCTGTCTTCCCTACTTCCTTCCTGAGAGAGCAACATGACGAGCAAGCGACGAGCGTAAGTACACTCTCATTTGTATTGGGACTGCTACAACTATGTCTTCAGGATGTCCTGCGTGCGCGTCGAATGCTCTTAGAGCGAGGCTCTGGTGGGAACAACGACGCGAAGATCCGCCAGGGACTCGAGCTCTTTTTGGACGAGCTCACGGAGCAGCGCGAGCTTGAGGGCAATCAGCACCAGCCCCTGGATATCTGCGCTTTCTGTGTCCAGGTGCGTAATGCTTTGGTGGTTGAGCTCATCGTGAACCTGACTGTTGATCGGATGCCAATTGCTAACTGTACTCTGTGTGTGGCTGTTTACGGATGGGATTCACTTTGTTATCTTG
>JAADVK010000582.1:0-21227 GCA_023334975.1 Globisporangium sylvaticum | reverse complement strand
GAATGTGAAAACTATCGTTCAAACAGTGTTCAAGAGCCGAAACACGATGGTACAAGATAGGCATCTTCCAGAGCTTCACCGAGTACCACTCGACAGCTGCGCGCTTACGTTTCAGGACTTTACAGTGATTTGCTCCGCTCTGCGCTACGGATGACCCTTCGAAGAACTGTCGCTTGCGTCTGCAAAGGGGGGTCTTCGTCCCGACGAACGCACGAGGTGCTGGCAGTTGCTGATGTTCGCGCACTTTATGCGTCGACCACCGATGAATCGATTTTCCAGCGACGACTCCAACAACAGCATCTACAGACTCCGCACGATCGACCTCTCTGACAACCCGTTTGACAAGCTGGATTCGACTGTGGTGACGAGGACTTACATCACGATGTTGGCGCTCGCAATGGTGTTGCTTGGAAATGATTTCGACATTCAGCGCTGGCATCAGTGGGACAATACTGAGGAAACGCTGCGAACGTGCACATCGAGGCACCTCTGCGAAGTGTATTCGAGACCAGACGTGATGTCGCCAGTGAGCTCGATCTTGGAGCAGGACGAAGTGCTGGAGATTCTTCATGATAACAAGAACGGGTGGCTCTGGTTAGTTGTCGCTGGCGCAGGCTTCGGATGGGTCCAAACAGATCAGGTTGCGAATTTCCAGCTGCATAAATTGAGAGACCACGCATCCGGAGAAGGTCAATACGCACTCATTATGAACCGCGTGGAGCCGTCAAAGAAGCCGGAGTGACCATTTTTCTCAACCGCAAAGCCCTCACTGAACTGCTTCCTGGAACGTAGAGGCACACAGCTACGATCGCTGAGCCTCCGGGGTGTGAAGAATATTTGCACACGAAAGATTGTGCGGTATTGCGACCAGTTGGAGCGCCTCGACTTGGAAGGAGCCTCTTTCGAGTGGAAGCCATCACTGGACGGCATCAGGGTCGTGGAAGGACCCCACTCGATAGGCTTGGATCTGTTCGAGAATGACACCAACAACGGGTTTGGAAGCCACCTGAAGTCGCTGAACGTGAACAAGACCAACATGGACGAGCGCCACGTCACCAAGCTCGCATACATTTTGTCGGCCAAGAGAGACACGCTCGCTCTCGAAGATCTGCGCTTTGCGGGGTGCGAGGATACGATCGGCGGACTGGACGATTTATGTCGCTCCCTCCAAGTGAATAAGAGGCTCACGTACATTGAGTTGGATATGCCACCAGATGATTCATGGAATCGAGATTGCCTAGCGACCATCAATCAAATCGAAACGGCGTTCAATAACCAGCTCCTGCGTGTCGACCCGCTGCCTCTGCGGTCCAAACTCGCGATTCTGAGCGTCGCAACGTCGCAGTTAAACAGTGTTAGAGGGAAAGCTATCCAGAAAATGGACACTTGGATGCTGTCGCTGATTTTCCAGTTTGCGAGGCGCGAAGTCTGTCGAAAGATCGTGTGGATTCCAGAAGACACTCAACTGCAATTGTTGAGGTTCCTGTAGTACTGACCATCGAACCTGAACATATGGATTCTATAGTATAGTATTGAGCAAGTGTTGTTGGGAGGACCATCGGAGGTTTCTTATGCTAGCACCAGATAACGCCAATGTTGGGTACCTTGGACTACTCCCGCCCCTACACGAGACAACGCAGACTAAGTGACAAAAGCATCAAGAGTACTCCGATTGTTGATGAGAGCGTGAATACGTGGCTATGGATTGGCTATGAAGTACTTCGACCGCTGCCAAATACTCATGCACGACGCACCCAAAGAAAATATACTTTCAATAAAATAGTCAATGCTTCAGGTTTGGTCAAGTGAAGCTGTTGCTCACCGCGACGTTCCGACGCCTAGTATGTTCACGAATCGTTCTTCAAGAAGCGCAGTGTATCCGCCACTCTTCATAGATCGCCAATTGCCCCATGCGCAATTGGTCCGCGCTCACCAGATTTCTTGTATTTTGGAGTCCACACGATCCATCGACGCACGTCACGCTCTGGGAAATAGAGGAAGATCCTCGCTATCATCACCGCATCCATCGACTTTCGGGATCTGTGTGCTGCGGAAGTGGATAATTCGTGATCTTGTGTCGTGATGGTACTCAGAAACGCCAGGATACTCGCCATCGGTAGTGCTGCTTGTATCACCTCCCCTTGGAAGGCATCACTAACTCGACGAAGGGACCCGGCATAGCCAACATCTCGGCCTTGCGTCAGCTCGAGAATCTCCAGGGTCTTGTTGACCAGCAACGCGTTGTTGAGGTGCTTGATTGAGCCCGTACAGAGTGGAGTCCTTGTCACGATCCGCAACTCTCGCAGCGCAGGAACCCGCGCTCGGGTGGACAGGATCGCCGCGATCTCTGATATGAAGTGATCTAGCTGCACAGTCACGTCGTTGAGGTTCAGCGCCAGCAGACGATCCCCGAGTTCTCCGCGCAGCAAACTCAATAGCGTTCCAACCTCGGAATCTGTGAGACGGCAGCCGCTCGGGTCCAGGCTCTCGAGGAATGGGCAACACTCAACGACATCGCAAAAGCCACGATCACCTGTGGAGCGCCTATTGACTGAGGTCCTCATGAGAGTTTCGTCGATCTTCAATGTCTTCAAGTGAGCTCCAAGACTCTTGAAGAGGTCGATATACGCGTCCGTACTTACCTTGCGTTGATCGCACGTGCTACTCGCAAGGTCGTACAGCACTCGCTTCTTGGCGCTTGGGGCGTTCCATGCTGGGTTCAGCTCCAGAAACATCACTTGGGCCAGCTCGATCCAACCAAAGCCAAGCCCAGGATATGCCACACAAACCCATTCTGGTTGTTGGTTCTTCTACATAATCTGGGCGAGGATGGCGAACTCCGGATCTTGGAACTGGTGGTCACTAAACTCGAGGGCGTCAATCGAGAAAGCGCGCTCAGGGGCTTCGGCAACTCGACCCAGGCAGCGCTGAAGAAGCCTCAATTTGTTCGCGTGAAAATCATGCGAGTGGAACCTCAGTGCTAAGGCGTTGGTGGTGGGCTGACCTTGAGGGACGACTTGCGTAGAGGAACTTGGCTCTCGCGACGACGCACCACTCGCCAGGAACTCGTAGATCCTGTTCATGAGGTACTGGGTGATTGTGGCGTACTCAAGATCAATCTCAAAGCGCGGCATGCTCCCGTCTTCGAGAATCCATCGTGTGAACTTTCTCCCAATCTGTGCGATAGAAATCGTCATTGTTTCTTTCGTCGAACTCCTTCAAGAACTCGGCTTTTCGTGCGGGGTCCGAGTTTAATGCCCTCACAAGCCGGATCAGCGCGCCGAAAGCGCTCAGCGTGGCGATCGCATTCAACTGAACTGCTCTTTTTCCGCCGATCCTTGAGATCTTGAGTGTGATCGCTGGGAGAACTTGCTGGAGACGACCGTTTACACGCAAGGAGACCACCAGTAGGTTTGCCAATTGCTCCCGCGCCGTGCTCAAAACGCGCTGATGTTGGTCATCGAACGGACTTGAAAGCGCTCTCTGATCAGCTCGCGATCTGGTTTCCATGCTCGCAGAGCCAGAAGAAGGAGAAGAAGAGGTTTCCATAGTGGGAAAGAGAGCCTCCGCCTGGCAGGTTCTTTGTTGGACGAGTGTGAACTCCTCACTGAGTTGAAAAGTGATCCTAGAGCACAACCAGATCACACTTCAAAGAGAGAGGGCGAGAGAGGGAGCTGGGAGGTGCGGCTAACTGACTGATGTGGTTCGACGAAGAAAGCTCGTTGATGTGGTCCCAGCACAGCAAAATGAGCAAATGTGTCGAGTAATTACTCAAAACCCAAGAAAAACCCACCTCTTTCGACGTGAACGACTGGGGTTGTTCTCTTACTTGTTCTCGAGAATTGGCCCCCAAAACTTCAACCAACAGATCGCATGGCCTTCCTTGATACCTGGTACTAGTTCAACCCGACGGTATCACATCCTATCGAGCAGCTCCAAAAACACAAAGCCTTTTTTCAACATACATCTCAAATAGCTCCACACTACTAGCACACAACCAGCTACCACTCCATGCGTAATTCCACCCCACCTACCAAAGAATCCGTCGGCGTACTGCATCTTTCGCGAATCGGAAAATCGTTGCGACCATCACGGCGTCCATCGACTTGCGAGTCATTTGGCCGCTCAGAGTGTAGCGATGCGGCGTTGCCAGCACGCTCAGAAACGCCACTTTGCTGGCCATCAGCAGCTTCCTTTCGAGCAGTTCGCCATCAAACGCGTCGTTAAAGCGGCGGATGTCGGCAAGAATACGCTTATCCCGAACTTAAAACATCGGTGGTGACGTCAGCTGAAGAAACTCGAGCGTCTTGTTCACTTGAAGCGCGCGATAGAGCGGTTCCAGCGTGCGATTGCGATCCGCATAGACGCCAAGAATCTGCAACTCTCGCAATACCGGAATTCGCTTGGGGTCAGCCAGAATCTCGGCAAACAATGCAAAGCAGTCGTCCTCGCCAAAGTGAACGTGGTTCAGGTTTAGCGACAGCAGCCGATCCCCCAGTTCCCCATGCAGCAAGCTCAACAGCGTCTTTACCTCAGGCGTTGTGATCCGGCAGTGACGAAAGTCCAGACTCTCAAAGTATGGGCAGTGGCCAACGATACTGCGAATGACAGGCGGTACTCCCACGAACATGCTCCATGCACCGCGTTTGTAGATGTCATGCAGAGTAAGAGCTCGCACGTGACCTCCGATGCTCTTGAAGAAGTCGTGATACGTCTCAATCCCGATTAGATCTCGATCGGGTGTGTTGATCGCGAGATCGTAGAACACGCGCATCTTGGTGCCATTCCCATCCGGACGAAGTACCTTCACTTGACTCGAGAGTACCCAGCCAAAGCCAAGCCCAGGATAACCATACAGACCCAGCCAGGCTGTTCGCACAGCGTCTCGAGTTTCTTCGCTTTGAGGAGCACCAGCATCGGCTCAGAGTTTCATCTGCGAGTGTGTGGATTGTGGAGCCTTGGGATATCTTGCAAAGTCGTACTTGAGTCAAGTTTGTTGAACTTTCCAACCCCTCCTTGTCCCCGTGATACACCAACTCTCCCGGGTTGTGCAGCGTTCTCTTGAATGCCTCGACACTGGGCGTGCTACTTGGCAGTGTGGGTCCCAATTCTTGAACTGGTGTCCGATGACTCGGTCACCGAGTACGTAGATGGAGCAACAGCGGCAGTTCCACCACCACTACCGGGGATAGCCATGCCAGAAGTACCCCCAGCGCCAATCCCAGTGGTTCTCGCCAGTCTAGACACCGAGTTCTTCGTGTCCCTTTCCAGCATCCCCCCAAACGACGTCGCGGTCATGAGCGGCAGGTTGTCCTGGCAGTGCGATGTTGTGCTCTGCAGCGAATCGGTGCGGCCAAAGAGCACGCCGCGTGCGCCAATGAGCTGCAGCATCATCTCGAACACACGCACGCACTCGGAGGGCTTGCAGATGACCATGAGCCCCACTTCCTGTCCTGCCTGGACCCCGCTGGTCTTCCACGACTCGGCCCCGTTGTCACCACCAGACAATGAGCCATTGTCCTCCTCGCTTGCAGCAAGCGCTTCGTCCAGCCAGAACCGCTTGCGCTTGCCGAGGATCTCAAAGATCAGCTTCCCCCACTCGTCCTCGGTCATTGCGTTCAGGCTCTCGCCTGAGCGCTCACGCTTGCACATCTCGCGATATGCTTCCGCGGCGATGCTGAGTGCGCTCTGGAACAGCGGCCGCGACAGGATTACCTGGAGCAGCGCCTCGGAGCTCAGCTACAGCAAGTCGCACGCGCACACGGTCTTGACCGTGCACTTGCTCACCGAGTAGCCCAGCAGCCCCTGCTCGCCGAAGAAGTCGCCGTTCTTAAGCCACACCTCGGCGTTCTGCTGCCCCGGCACGTAGAGCGACACACTGCAGGACACCAAGTGGCCCTTGACCACAAAGTACATCTCCTTGGCGACGCTGCCTTCCACTAAAACGCACTCATCGCGCGGGAACCCTTCGTACTTGAGATGCTGGCTGAGCGCGTGCGTCAACGACTCGAGCTCACGGTCATGCGGGTGGCTCGTCGTGAACGGCCGGAACACGCTCGCGAGAAACGTGTGCAGCGGCGCGCTCGCGATGAACTCGATCGACTCGGCGCGGATGAGCTGCGGGATCTCGTCGAAGATCGCCTGGTAGTTGACGCCGCGATGCGCCGACCACAGCGATGAGAGGAACGCGTGCGCGCGCGCCTTCAGTTTGCCGCTCACCTGCCAGCGCTCCAGGTACAAGTTGATCGCGATGTGGTTCTTCCGGAACTCCACTTCGTTGCTGATGTATGACGCGTACAGGTTGGCGATCTCGCCGATCATGAACGACATGATCAGCAGCCCAAGGAACGACACGGAAGTGCTGGAGATGTAGTCCAGCTCGTCCACGGGCGTGAACGCCTTGCCGCGCTTGACGAACGCGGTCGTGGAGAAGAAGACCCCGCGCAGGAAGCGCAATAGCAACCACTCGACCGAAGGGTCCTCCGAGGGGGCGACGAGGAACGATGCCGGTGCGGACCAGTTGTCCCAGTCGTCCGGGTCGCGGTTTCGCTCGTCACCAGTGAACACGCTCACGGAGAAGTACGCGCACGCGCACCAGTGCATGAACACGAAGCAGAGCATCCAGAGCATGCAGATGCGGTTCGTCTCGTACGACACGCTGCGCCGGTTGATTTCCTTCATGTAGTGCGGGAAGTTGACGAGCTTGAGGCATCAGTTGATGCGGAACCAGGGCGATCGGTAGAAGTCCGAGAGGAAATGGTCGATCGGGAACGCCGCCAGCACGTCCCAAAAGAGCCGCTCCTTCTTGTACGAAAGGCGGTGCCGCTGCTCGTACAGCTCCACGGACGCCGAGCCTTCACGCATGTTCCAGTTGAGCCAGATGTCCCACGCGAAGAGCACTTCACAGAGCAGCTCGAGTACACGCAGTGCGATAGGGAGCGCGCCATAGCGGTCGAGCGGGTCAAACGAAATGCGGTACGGCACTGCCAACGACATGCACACAGTCCCGACCGCGATCGCCTTGAGCCACCTGACGTGGAACAGACTCTGTGCCTCGGTGCACTTGAGAAGCGAGTCGATCCACAGTGGAGACTCTTCTCTCTCAAAGCGCAAGTCCGAGATACTGCTGCCATGCCGTTTGCTTCCTCGATGGCCTGAAGACGGTTTGGGTCCGCCCGACCCTGTCGCCGACGAAATCGAAGAGTTGCTAGGGACTCGAAGCAGCATTCGCTTCGTCTCCGACGTGAGTCGATCCGTGAATGTGAGGGAGCGGCGGTCCACGCTTGGCGCTTCAGTTGCGTCGAGCACGTCCATCTGCGCCAATCCTTTGTCTGCCAGCACCAACACATCCTGCTGCTGCTCTTCCATGTACAAGTTGCGCAAGTGCTGCTGCTCCTGCTGGATGTTGACGATCTTGAGCACTTTCTTCTTCCACTCGGGGTACCTCTTGAACACGAGCTCGAGCGAGCGCCGCGACAGCTTGTAGAGCACGCACGACGTTTTCGAACGCGTGTGCGCACTGCGCGGTTTACAGGTGACGAGCGCGACTTCGCCAAAGTAGCTTCCCGAAGTGAGCTCGTTCACTTTCTTCATCTGCGACATCGTGTGCGGCTTCTTCGGGTCTCCGGTCGAGAAGTACGTGTGGAAACTGGTTGGCGACGCCGCCGGCGCAGCGGATGATGTCCTAGGAGGTTTCTCATTCGAGAGCTTCCTCCTGAGCGTCTCGATCGGCACGAGGACGTCCAGGATGCCTGTAAACACAAAGAACATGTCGCTCCCTTCTTCGCCATAGCGACACACGTACTGATCTTTCACAATCAACACCTGGGAGAACTGGGAGACCAGCATCCGCGTCACCGAGCCTTCCATCCCCGATAGGAACGCTACTTTCATGATCATCGGCTGCAGGTTCACAAGGCGAATGTCGGTCAGCAGCGACGGCGGGAGACAGCGCTCGAGAAGATGCTCCTGCGTGATGGTGTGGAACCGCTGGAAGAAGAAATACGTCTTCAACTTGTCTTCGATCGAGTGCGGAAGCTGGAAGTGAGCGAGCAAGTGCCGCAGTGAGCTCATCTTGGCATTGAACTCGCGCGTATCGGCGTCCACCAGCTCCGCGACATCCGACAGGTTCCCCACGATGAACGCAAACAAGAAGAATCCGCAGAGCAGCACCATGGCTGTGAACAGACACTGTGGCGGCGTTTTCGGCAAATCGCCCGAGTAGGACGCAGACATGAGCCCGAGCGACCAGAAGATCGCTGCCGAGTACTGGAATCGTCTGCTTTCATTCGAGAGACTCGCCGCCGGGGTCCACTTGTTCGCGTCCACTCCCGTCGAGGTTGCGGTATCAAAGTTGAACCAGATACATCCAAAGAAGTGCGACAGCAAGAACGAAAAGAACACAAGCTTCGCGATTCGTAGCTCCAGAGTACGGTTCAGATACTTGTTCTCCAGGTTCGCAAACGCTCGTGGCGCTCGCAGCAGACGAAGCAGCTTGTTCAAGTTTAGCAACTCTTTCCGACTGGAGAAGCTTGGCTTGGAGTGCGGGTCGAACGCGTTCCACAGGTCCGAGAGCAGCGGTTCCGCGAAGCCACCACGCTCTTGCCCTTGGTCGGCGACTTCCGCTTCATTGGCGCTGCTCTGTTGTGTGTCCGGGGCGTTGTTTCGGACTGCGAGGAATGAATGAGTGAATAGCACCTCCATCGAGACCTTGAAGCGACGCGAATAACAGCTTGAGCGTTGGTTGGCAGTTCTTCCGAGTCGACATACGGCCTCGTTGGTTGTATTTTTTTTCTCTAAAATAGACGCAAGAGAGTTAGAGAAGCTGCAAAACTATACCTAGAGGGTCACATTTGGTTGTACGCTTTTTTTGCCATGAGGAGGAGATTTGGTGATAGGATTATGAACATGAGCGAGGACACAGGCGTCAAGACGACTGCTGCTGCTGCTGCGGAGCAGGAGGCAGAGGCGCTGGAGCGGCCACCACGACTTCAAAGTCGTCCGCAGATCGGTGCTGCTTCCCCATTTGCTGCTTCCGCATCTGCATCATTCGCTCCCGCATGCTGAGTTGCTTCGTCGCAGCTGGCTTCGCTGCTTGCTTCACCTCGGACGCCTTGAGGACATCGAACTGCGCACTCCCGCTGAGCTTGCTCTTCACAAGCGCAACAAACTTGGATTCCTGGAGAGTGCAAGTAGTTGCAAACACGACAGAGAGAGGAAGAGAGGGGGTGTAAGCTTAGGCAGGCCAGACATCGGCAGTACTTCCTAATAAACGCTGGTATGTTGGCGTACCCCAAGGACTTTTCGCGTGTGCTGGAGACTCTTTCTTGTGACGACCTTGCACTCGACGACCTTGCAGTTGAGGAGCGCCGTCATCTCTTCAACGAACGACTCGTGCTTCTCCAGCACAAACGCTTGGTAGATGGCGTTGTCCATTCGCGTGATGCACTTGTTCACATACAAACCAATCTGCAACACAAGGTAATATACCATGGTTAGTACGCATTCTTCATGAACATCATCAATATTCGCACGAGCTGTTTTGATGAACGTACCACGTTGACGGCCTGGGGATTTTTTTCCACGACGCTCATTCGGAGCAAATTGAGAAGCAGTGCTTCGTTCGCACATGTCTTCACCGCAGTATCAAGCACCTAGTACAAAAACCAAAGGTAGGTAGGTTAATTAGTCACCACATCATCATGGGCGAAGTAGTTCTCCTGATTGAAGTAAACAACACTCACCTCTCGAGCGAGGTCACGGATGAACTGCTTTTCGCTGGACGCTCGGTTCAAAAGGAGCGGGATGAACGCGTCTGTGCAGCAAATACGATCACCAACCACCACTTGTAAGCAACTGTAGAAACGAATTGCAGCCCCATAATACTAGGGCATTCAATAACGTACCAAATGAATCGGACGCGTCGTCTTGGAGGCACAGAATCACGTCTTGGATGCACGACAGCGCGTTCCGCGTCATCGCCGAGCGCAAGCTCGACACGGCAGGACACACCAACAGCGGCAACGCTTTCTCGCTATCCATCAGCCAACAGAAAATGAGTCAGGATGAGTGCCACCGAGAGCAGCGTCCTAGATAGACAGAGGGAGGCAACGTACATGTGCTGCTTCAGCTGGTCGGGGTGGTGAATCGCGAACCTGCGGACCGAGTCCACGGCGTAATACTCTTTCCCCCATGACACGTCGCTCTCGGTTTCAGAAGTGGACTCGCCGCTTTGCGCTTCTTGGATGTGGATCAGCAGCGCCTCCAGTTCCTGCACTTCTTTGGCCACGTCCGCGGACGGCAGGATCTCCTCGCGCGAGAGCACGTTCACGAGGAAAAGCTCGCCCTCCGGCGCGCCGTCCATGCGCTTCTCCTCGTTGCTCAGCGTAGCGACCGCCACCGCCGAGACAGCTGGGGGTGCCGGTGTCGCGGCTGGGAGCTCCTCGCTTGCGCTGCTGTTCGAGTCTTTCACTAAAGCGCTGTCGTCAACAGCCACAGAAACCTGGACGTCTTGACTCGTAGTATTAGCAGCAGGAGGAGACACATTCTCTGCTTCTTTCACTGGCACCGCAGCAGCTTCCACGGATCCCGCGGATGAGCGTGGGCTCACAGTTTTGCTCGGACTGGCGACAGGCGACGTGAGTTTACGACTCGCACGACGCCTTTTCGAAGGCGTGAGACCGTTCTGGTACGTCGTGTACTCCTAAACGGCATAGTAGTAAAAAACCATACATGTACGACCCACCAACATGAGCACAACAATCAATTACAAGCGCACGCAAAGCAAGTACCAACCATGAACGCACCTGGATCAGCCGCTCGCGCTCAACACTCGTGCGCTTGTGGACGCTCGCGCTCTGGCTCGCCCCGTTGGCATTGAACACATCGCCGCTGCTTCATCATCACCATCGTCTTCCACAACAGCCCCAGCGCCACGAAGACCACTGGACGCTGCTGCCAGCTTGAGCTTCTGCTGCTTCTGGGTCTCCAGCGGCTGGCGCTGCGCCTCCGCCTGGTGCGACGCCGAGATCTTGCGCAGCGCGCTGCGCGTCAGCGGCGACGAGAGAGCGAACGCCGTCATCCGCTGCTGCTGCTCTTCTATCGGGAGGCAGTTTCCGTCGACCGCCGCTTCTCGCTCTCCTTCTTCTTCAGCACGACGACGTCGGCGCCGAGACGGAGTGTGCACTGCTTCGGACGACACGCACGCACCCAGCTTGACGCGTACAGCCACACAGTCGCTCCTTCCTTCCTTTCTCTGTTAGAGAGAAGAGAGAGAGAAGAGAGAGAAGAGAGAGAGAGAGAGAGAGACGTCTGCGCTGTTGGAGGCAAATAGACGTCTGTCTGTCTATCTATCGCCCTCCTCAATCGCCCTCTACGATGGTGATCGTTCGTACGTTGTTGTGGCTGCCTGGTGTGACTGTGCCTGTCTGTCTGTTCTGTCGCAGTCAGTCGGTCACTTGGCTGGCTTCTGCCTGCCACATGGAACGTTTCTTTTTGGCTCGGTGTGTCCTGTAGAAGGCAAAAAGACACATACTTTGGCTCGGGTTATCTGTATTGATTGCACACTACTCACACTCAAATACTGTTTGCACGCAATCAAAGGTAAATTTGGCGCACTAAAAAAAGACTGCCAACTCAAATTTCAAAATGACTGCGCCAAACGGTAAACTCTGCAATCGTACTTAAGCTTTTGCAGTTTTAGTCTAAAAGAAAAAGTGTCCTCGAGCCTTCCTGATAATAATAGCCCTCAAGCTTCGATGTGAGTATCGAAACCGTACATAAAACAGGACTCGAGGACAGCAGCTCGCCAGCAAAGCGCCGGAATGCGGTGCCAATGGCGCTCGCAGACGAAGATCCTGATGACGCTGGCTTGAGAAGTAGTTCGTCAGCGATCGTTCAGCACGCACGCCCGAAGGTCCGCCCATCGTCCTCTCCGTCGTACCTCTCAGCAAAGAAGAACAGAACCCACGAAGAGCTCACGAGCGGACACAAGACGCAGATGTGGGCACCCACGCGCGGCCAGTGCGCGCTCTGCGAGCGGCGCTACATGCGCCACCACCTCGCGGGCGTCGTCGTGATGAAGCGCATCTTCGACCTGCGTCGGAAGTGGGGGATGGTCATCCAGGACTCCAAGAAGTTCTGCGCCGCGTCGGCGCTGTACGCGAAGGCGCAGGTGTGTCTCCTGTGCTAGGAGATCCTGCTGCACGAGGACGAGCGCTCGCTGCAAGCCTTTGAAAGTGAGCAGCAGCACTATAAGAGTACGGCTTGTGATACTTCAACGGGTCAACAAGCGCCACCACCACTAGACGAAGTGGGGCTCATGATCCACAACTCGATCCTGCACAAGTGGCACCAGCAGCCTCCCCCGGATGATGGCCACCTGCTAGAGGACGTCGCGCTCAACAAGCGCGCGAGGCAGTCGTCCACGATCTTCGACATGGACGCGCGCAACGCCGTGCAAAGCGACGCGGTCCGGTGCGCGCACACGAAGGAGGAGCTCCAGCCCTGGTGGGAGGTGGGCCTGGCCAACTACTACGTCATCCACTCGGTCAAGATCTGGCTGCGCGAGGAGACCAGTCACTTGTACAACGGGAGTGGCGGAGGTGTTGCCGGGGCTAATACTAGCAACGACAATGGGAATGGGAATGGGAACGGAGCTCAGCGCAAGACTTTGCTGCGGCCGATGCACCCGCAACTGAGGCATCTGGGCATGTTCCCGCTGCACATCAGCATCTCCATGAAGACGGGCGTGGGTCGCGACTTGGACGACATCATCGCCAGCTGCGTGAGCTCGCACTGCGTGGACGAGAAAGCGGTGCCGCCCATCGTGTGGCACGCGCCACCCAGCTCCCGAGGCCGGTTCGTGCGCATCCAGGCCGAGAGTCAGGCGATCCTGCACATTGAGAGTGCACGTGTACGTTGTGAGCACGACGCAAAAGCAGCAGAATCTGCACGAGACCAAAGTGCGCTAGGTGACGCTAAGGCAGCAGCTCAGGCGAGCAGCGTTCCGCGCGTCGATCGTCGTGAACCCGGCAAACAAAGGCGCCGATCTGACTGCGTCGGTACCAGAGCTCTGTTGTGCTGGAGACAGAGGGGTGTCAACCCAGAACCTGGTGGTGGCAACCAAGCGACTAGTATGTCACGGCAATCGACGACCGCAGCCGCCGCGCAAGTGCATCCGCACTCGCTCGTGTCCGCGTTCTTTGAGCCCGAGCAGGCGGAGAAGAAGCGCATGTCGAGACTCTACACGCGCTTCAAGAGCCTGCTGGACGCGCGGTCCAATACCTGATGGACGAGCTGGACCAGGAACGGCAGAGTGCAGATGACTAAATCCGAATGAAGTATGAAGCTGCAGTAGGCTGTACATAGAGATTGTGACGTGCTTGATACTTACTACCATGGTAAAACTCGTCGCAAAGCAGTTATTTAACCGAGGCGTTGCTCAGCAAGATATCCATTTTCTTTTGCGTGGCTTCCATTTGCTGGAGCAATCGGGCGATCTGTGGATCAGCGTTGCCATCTTTCGCTGCAGAAGTCGTGCTCTTGGCAACTTCGTCGATGGGTACGTGGGGTTCTGAAGGTCGTCGTAGCTCCACGTCCTCTTTGCTGGCTATCGAAAGCTCAGCCTCGGACGACTTCTCCAGTTATTTACTACCCACTTCCTCTTTGCTCTGGCGAGGCTGCAGTCTGTCTTTCGCAGCATCTTCACGACTCACGGGGTTCGTATCACCCATGCCTTCCAGAATGTACCGAATCGTCTCTCGCGCGGCAGCGTCAGAGAGTTTTGCTCCGGCGAGCCAGTCTTGAAGAAATTTTGGGGTTAGCAACGTCATTGACGCGTCACAGCGTGCTGCTGCAGCGCGGTTGGTACTGCCGTCGTTCCGAGTTTTGCACATACTCGCCAACAACTTCAGAAGCAGGGAAGGCTTGATTTTCCCGTTCGAGACCACTTCCTCCGCACTCAGGTCGCGAAAATCTGCCATAGCACCACGTTCCGTCTCTGGAATCATCGATGTGTTCCCATTCGTCAAAATGTCACGCTTACTGCGTCGACCTTGCCCACCACCTCCACTTCGTCTGGCGCGTTTTTGAACGTTGGACAGCATCTCCGAGAGATCCCAGACGATGTTCGTCAGCGCTCGCCTCGTCGACGTGTTCTTCGTGACCTGATTTTTCTCCGAACTCACGTCCGCGTACGCGTCCACGACGATCGCGAGCATCATGTTGAGCAGCACGAGGCTCACGATGATCATGTACGCCCGGTAGTAGAGCATCGACACCAGGGAATACGCGTTCTGGATCGTCGAGTAGTCAAAGCTCCCAAAGAGCATGTCGATGCACGTTTCCAGGGACTTGCCCAGCGACGAGAAGCCCTCGACGCGGTCTCCGAACATGAGGGTACCCGAGACGGCGAACCCGATGGAGATCACGACAAACACGACGAAGACCCAGCTGAACTGGCGCAGCGCGCTCTCGATCGTGCGCGTGAGGATGTTCAGACTCGGATGTGCGAGTGGGAGCTGTTGAGGATGCGAGTGCCCAGTAGAAAGACCGTCAGCACCGCGAAAGCACGCATCAAGATCGTAAGGCTCGCGATGTTCTCGAGCGAGTTCGTCACGGCCATGAGACCTTTGCGCTCGTCCGAGTTCACGTCAAACTTCTTGCCCGTGACAACGAGACGCGCGAGGTTGTCGCGGAACGTCTTCGCAGTCATGATGCGGACGATCAGCAGCCAGCAGACATAGAAGAGAACCACCAGTGGACTGGAGAGCGTCTTGACACTGAAAAACTTGCCGGGGAGCAAGTTGGAGTCGTGCAGCAGGTGACTGAAGAGTGCGGGCACGGAAGCCTGCTTTGCTGCTGCCACACCAAGCTGCCGACTGCGATCTTTACGAATGCGATGAAAGTATGTGACAACGAAGCTCACCGCAGCAGCGAGCCAGCAAACACCGACAAGGATGTCGAGCAACACTGGGTAGGTTTCCTTGTACGGGTTCGAAAGCGCTGGCGTGGTCGACGAGGAAGGCTCCACGTACCCTCCTTGATGGAACTCGAGGGTCAGCTTTGTCACAGCGTAGCACTGAATCTCGCCGTTGTATATGACGACCGTGATCACGAGGCTCTGCGTCGAGAAGTCGAGCCACGCGCCGTTGGCTTTCAGCTTGCTGATAACATCGGTTGCCTCGGTCGCATTCGTGTCGAAGCTGATGAGCATGGTGTCGCTCGTGACTGAGTCTGGGTTGCAGCAATTCGGGTACAGATCCAAGAGGTGCTGATCAGCTCGGCAAGGATGGATTTGCGCTCGTTCGGTCTCGAAGATCACGGCGCCGAGGGTCTGGTTGAAACTCGCCACGCGTGCCCATTTGTCCTTCTCCAGCAAGTTGCCGTTGTAGCCCTCGGTCACAAACACGCTCGGCACGAAAGTGCCCGTGAGCCACTCGAACGTGTCATTCGTGGTCTGGATGTTGGCAAACTTCATGGTCGAGTCGGGTGTGAGTGCGTCCAAACCTGAACTCGCTAGCGTCGAGGACACGGAGTAGCCGAGTATGTACATGGAGTTCGTCGCTGGGATGTGCGAGAAGAGCATCGCCACGAAAACTGCAAAGAACAAGATTGAGCTAAAGATGTCGAGCACCACGCGCTTCATCTGGTTGTGGAGCAGCGCGTCGTAGGCATCCTGCAGAGAAACCGGCTGGCTTCCATCTTCGCCCTTCTTCTCTTTCTCTTTCTTGTCGTCGCTGGCAGATTTCGGAAGTTGCTGAGTGTCTGCGCTCTCGACCTTCAACGAGCGTCGGCTTTTCGACCTGAGCATGGTGGCGCTTCGCTGGCTCCTTCGCTCGTTTGGGAATGACAGTGAGGGGACCGCAGCAGGTTTGTTGGTTCTTCCAACGCTCCAGCTGCCGCCATTCATGCAAGCGCCAGGGAGCGGGCGTTGTGCACTCCAGGACATCCCTTTTTGGCATCTGGCTGGCTGGCTGTACTGAGCCTCCAAGTGTCAGTCTCCAGCTTGAGGCGAGCTCAGACTGAAGACTTGCAACCGACAAGTAACGACTCCCAACAGCAAGGACCTGGTTGCTGACAACGGATGGCACCAGCAATCCCGGCGAAGGGCAGGATGCAGATCGCGTGAAACTCCTCCGTGGGCAGGCTCAGTTTGCTCAAGGAAAGGGGAGAGAGCAGAAGACAAGATCGTCCGTCCAACACGACGGAGCTGGTTTCTCTCCAAGTGGCCAACACCGTGTTACAACTGATTAATCTACAAAAAACTGAGGAAACCTACCACACGGAGAGGGATCCCACTGCCAGAACAAACGAAATCCTACGACAGAGAGAGGTTGGGAAATATGGCAGGATCATCACCTCTGTTTGATCGACCCCGACGCTCAGGAAAGTGATCCAAGTGTAAGAAGAAAGTGGCTTCATTTCCAGACAGACAAACACGTGTTTGCCAACAACTTTGTGACACGAAATGATGGGCATTTCCTGAGAGTGCTCGTACCAGATCATCACTCAGTAGCCAACACCCACCTTCAGCGCAGAACAGGATCAAAAATTGATCTTAGACCGAGAAGTAAAGTCCCGACTCTTTTTGGGCGGGATAAGCGCGATCCCAGTGATTCTATGTCAGTCCAGCAACCATAACTTTCGCTGGTTTACTGCTATCACACTGCACGTGGCTGGAAAGCCGCGATGCTTGGCGATCTTGTTGTGTATCCTACGGTCATCTAGGACAAGCACTGAGCGACTTGAGTGTTTGAAGCGAGCGAGCGCTGACCAATCGTTTCAGATAAGTTCACTGAGATTCCGCCACGTTGAAGGCGCAGGTTGTCCACATGAGCTTCTCGTTATGATTACACTTTCCCACTGATGTGACTGGCGAGCGGCTCTTTTCTACCAGCTCGCTGACACACGAGCGATCACTGGGATGCGCCGTAAACTCATCCCATGGACGGATTGGATGAGAGACCTCGCATCCTGGTCATTAGGTCATCCGCCCAACAGCAGCAGAGTTGAGCCCATACACATGATATGTACTTTGGTCACCACAGAATAATCACGACTCGAAAAATTAATACAATCTTGGTAGTGGACATCCTCAACGAAAGTAGATCTTGTGAGCACGGCCAGTTGCGTGCGTGTTCGCCAGCCAACTCAGTAGCTCTTCGCACATTTTGTGAGCTTTTTAATTCGAGGGACAGAGATGAGGAGCATCCATCTAGCGCGACTAACTGTGGCTCGTTCGCATCACGACTCAAGGCGAAGCGTGAATATTACGCAGCCCTTTGCAAGGACAGCCGCATATTCTCCAGTGTCCAGATCACATTGTCACAACCACCTTGCCTTTTGCGCGCTCCACCCACCACTCGTTCAGGTTTCAGTGCGTGCATGCGCGCCAGCAACACGGACACGGATACACGCTGAGACGGCAGGCAACGTCCGATGACCTGCCTCGCTGGTCGTCTCATTGGTCCGAGGCAAGCGCCTCCACCTCAGCAGTCCAATCACATGCACCTAAAGTAGCCAATCAGCGCCGGTGGTGCGTGCTCAGCGGGACAGAGGCACCACCACTTCAACATCCGCATCAGCCCTGATGGGTTTTGTATGAAAAAGGGAGCCTCTCGAGCAGAGCACTCGGTTGGCACAGTGGGAGTTGGCTCTGAACGCATGATATGATCAGCTCAGCGAACACGTACACAGCGAGCCACAACCACACCACCACATTGAGTTAGTGAACCCCCAAGGCTGTCTGCGTGCACTGTTTGCCTATGGCCAGAGGCTTTGGGTCCTGCTCCCTCTCTCCCTCTCTCTCTTTGTGTTCTCTCCACCACCACCAACCGATCGCTGCAGAGTGCTGTACTCTGTTCATCGACAACCCCAACAGCGAGCGTCCCGTTTGCTGTTTGCAAGTGGCAGTGGCGGTGGATCTTCGGAACCCTTACAGCGCACGCTTCTGTTGCTGCTACAGTTGATGTTGGGCTTGCGAGCTCGCTTGTTGGTGGTCAAGGTAGCTCAAGTTTGTCATTCTCCAATTTGCTCTCCACAGCGTAGACAAGAAACAACCGAGGACCTGCGTCTCTCAATGGCGCCGTCGATCCCGTTGACCCCCGAGCCAGCGGAGTACGCAGCCGTCAAGACGCCCCGCGACGACGGCTTCAAGCACCACGAGCCAAGCGAATCTCCGTCGTCGCCATCGTCGTCTCCTTCATGGGCTACTAAGCACTGGTACCTGGGCAGCTTCGCCCAGCTGATCACTGCCGGGACCCTAGCGCTGTACGTCGTCGCTGCTGTTGTGTACCTGACGCCGTACTACTGGGAGTTGGACCCGAAGCTCGCTGTCTGGTGGGGCGTGCCGTCGGAGGCCGAGATCAAAGCGAATCCAAAGATCTCGAGAGGCCATGGCGAGATGGCGCTGCCGACGTACCTGTTCCTCGGGCTCTTCGCGCCGCTGCTGCTCGCCATGGTCACCGTGCCGTTCCTCCGGAACTTCAACGTCCGCCGCATCACGTCGCGCTACCTGCTTGACGCTGCGATGGTGCTGCGCCGCAAGCCGTTTATGTTTGGCAAGCTGAGCTACTTTGGCTACGGCGAGCTGATCTTCCTGGTCGTGTTCCTGCTCGGCGGCAACGTGCTCGTCTCCTGGTACCAGTACAACGCGTACATCGCGTACATCGTCGAAGCCGGCGGGGAGCTCACGCTCGACGTGTACCTCGGCCAGATCGGGCTCTTGCTCGGCTACACGTGCGTGTGGAACATGGCGTTCCTGTTCCTGCCGGCGACGCGCAACTGCGTCTGGATGGAGTTCCTCGGCATCTCGTACGCGAACGGCATCAAGTACCACCGCTGGGCGGGCGTCATGGTCGTCGTCACCGGCGTCGCGCACACCGTGCCATACTACTGGATGTGGCTGCGCGAGCACCGCTGGATCGCTGAGTCGCTCCCGTGCTTTGACTGCAAGATCGACCAGAAGTCCGAGGGGCGTCACGTCTGGTTCAACGTCTACGGCGAGCTCGCGCTCATCTGCTTCCTGGCGATCGCGTTCGGCTCGCTCCCGTTCGTGCGCCGCCGCATGTACGAGAGCTTCTACTACGTGCACCACCTGTTCATCCCGGGCGTGATCTTCACGGTGCTCCACTGGGTCACGACCACGTGGTTCATCTTCCCGTCGTTCCTTGTCTACCTGATCGACCGCGCCGTCTCGAGCTCGAACGCGTTCTGGCCCGTGCAGGTCAAGGAGTTCACGGCGTTGCCCGACGGGATCATCAAGATCGTCATCGCTCGGTCCGCGCACGATGACGGCAGCTACCACATCGGACAGTTCGTGTACCTGAACGTGCCGGCGATCTCCAAGCTGCAGTGGCACCCGTTCACGATCGCGTCGTCGCCGAAGACGAACCCGGGCTCGCTCACGATCTTGCTCAAGTCGCTGGGCAACTGGACCGCCGACCTGAAGCAGTACGTGGAGGACTGCAAGGAGAAGAACGTGCTGCCGACGCTGTTCATGGACGGCTACTACGGCGAGTCGCTCGAGAAGTACGAGGCGTACCCGACCGTGTGTTTGATCGGCGGAGGCATCGGCGTGACTCCGGTGCTCGCGATCCTGGAGGAGATGGTGGCGAAGCTCGCGCACCACGAGACGCCGAGCCAGCGCGTGTACTTCATCTTCACCTTCCGCGAGCTGTCGCTCCTGGAAGAGTTCCACCCGGTGCTCTCGAAGCTGCGAGAGCTGGACCCCCAGGAGCAGTTCTTCAGCTACCGCTTCTACTTGACGAGACTTCCAAGCGACAGCTTGCTGGACCAGCCGATCGACTATGCGCGCATCACGGGGAAGACCAGCAGCGACCAGCCAACCAAGTACGACGCTGATGCCACTGGCAAGTCTGGGACTTCCCACCCAACGCCATTTGCTGAGCCACTGCGAACCCACGGCTTCAAGTCTGTGATGTTTCTCTTGATCATCTTCGTCGCCGTGTTCCTCGTCGCGTGGCTCGAGTATGGGAACGGACGGATCGTCAGTGGCGGCAAGAAGTCGCAGCTCTGGATGGTGCAGTACACGGTCGAGATCTCGGTGCTCTTCCTGTGCACGCTGGTCGTCTACGCTGTCGTCCTGATTGAGCGCATGATGAAGCAGCGCAATGGCAACACCACCAGTAATCCCACGAACAAGCTCCACGAGTACTATGTGAACGACGCATTCGCGCACACTATGAGCGACCTCCACACGCTTCGCGACCTGGTCGCTTCGTACGACGTCACGATCGGCAGTCGTCCGGACATGGACGAGCTGATCCAAGAGGTCAGCGCCGGCCACGACGCGTTCGTTTCGCAGAACAAGCACCATCGCGATGTCCACAACGGCGTCGTCGGCGTGTTCATCTCTGGCCCCGAGGCGCTGAAAACCGCGACCGAGTACGCGATCGCCAAGATCGGCTCGCAGCACTTCGATCTCCACGCAGAGGAGTTTGAGCTGTAGAGTTTCAACGACTGCTTCTTCCACTGGAGGACGGTGTTGCACAGTACATTTTCCCAGATGAACTACTGTGACGGCTACCCATAGCGCTTGCTCTCTACTTTGTTGTCTCTAAACCGGAATCGTTATCTGTATGAATTGAGAAACGAAGCCAAAGCTTCTTTTCTGGCTGGTCAGCTTCCACGTCATTGGCCATCACTCACCGCCCCCCTTTTGCGAAGAATGTGTCTGTTCTCATCAGGGAAGGAGATTCCTTCCCCTATGTGCTGTCGAGGATTATTACATTTCAGATCAAGATTTGCGAACGCAGCTGACGGTGGTCCAACACGTCGCTCGAGCTTTCCGTCACACGAAACGGGCTTCTGGGGGGTCAGGAGGAGCATGGGAAAATATTGGGTGCCTGAAATGGAGCCTACAAAGGGTGGTCGCCTCCCATGGCGCGCGTCCTGGAGTTCCCCACGTGAAGAGCTCCGAGCAGTACCAGCGAGCCGCTGTTTACGCAAAGCCAGGTCCAACTAGTAAGTCCTTTGTTTTGTTGTACCTCTACTCTAGGGCTCCAGCTAACTGGCAGTGTACGTGTGCTTTAAAGACCATGTTCACAAGGCAGCTCGCTCGCCTCGACAAGTGCATTGAATGAATGAAGGTCGAATGACCATCACTTTGCGCTCAAAATTCAGCTTTTTAACAGAATGATCTTTTTCTTTGCATGACCAAGTCGTTCATCAGTTGCCCACCCACCTGGTTTTCACTTGAGTCCTTG
>JAADVK010000581.1:0-21241 GCA_023334975.1 Globisporangium sylvaticum | reverse complement strand
GAGATGCCACCTCCCTGTCGCCCCCTCGATTTGAAAAGCGACAGGGAGGTGGCATCTCAGCATACAAAAACCGAGATGTCCGGTGCCATCGTACTTTGAGAGAGCCATCGTACTTTGTCGAGGGACTAGGGTAAATTCTTGATACTAAATGTCAGATCTGAGTATCTGATCCTAGTCAGATCTGAATATATCCTCAGAGTTTTTCGAACTTCAACAAAACTACAGAAACAAAGCCGAAGATGCTGGTGGTCGCTGTCTTCGAAGAAGAAGAAGAAGTACGCGCGCGCGCTGCGTTCGTGTGCCCGCATTTCCCAATCTCGACTCTCTAGCACCCACGTGAGCCAGCCCAAAGCCCCGCAAGAGAACGACAGACAACGCGTGTTGAAGACAGGAAAGGGCCGCGATGGTGAACAAGATCAAGAAGTTCTTCAAGTCGATCGGCAAGTCGTCGTCGTCGTCGTCGTCCATGAGCTCGGCGAACGGCGGCTACCCGCTGCTCGCGACGATTGACAACCAGTTCTGCCACCAGCAGCAGCAGGAGAGCCATCACTCGCGGAGCAACAACGTGTCGCTCTCGAGCAGCCCGTCGTTCGGACTCGGCATGGACAGCGGGATGGCGATGACAGCGACGGAGGGCAGTGCGTCGAGCTTCGACAGCACGAGCGCGTCGCTGCGCAGGAATCAGAACGCGATTCGATGGGGGCTCTTGCTGCCAAAGATCCCGAGACTCGTCGCAGAAGCCACAGCTGCGTCGTCATCAGCCAACAGCAGCAGCAACAACAACAACAACAATGCTGGAAGCCCCCACAGCAGCCAGAGCCCGTCGTCGTCACTGTCGCAAAGTGACGACAACGCGGAGATGAACGCGCTGCTCGAGATGCTCGCGCAGATGGCGCCGAAGGAGCTCCAGACGCAGATCGCGCAGTACTACTCGGGCGACGCATCCGCTGGAAACTCGCTCATCAGTAGCAATACGCCAACAGGTACGGAACAGTCTTTTCTCATTCTCTTTCTAGTTTGGTTTGGATGTGAACGTGTACTGACAGGGCTGTGCGCTGGTGTGTGCTTGTAACTGAAGTGATGATCTCGAATTGGGAGCAGCGCAAGGTGTTTCGCCAGTGTCGCCGTTCGCTGCTGCTCTGCTGGAAGTTCATTATCGCGCAGCTCAACGACGAGGCCGCGCGCGTGACGAGCGAGCTCAAGGAGACATACTTCCAGCTCGTTGGGCTCATCGCGGAGCGCGTCGAGTTCAATTTGAGCGGCGATACGAGCGCACCATCACCAACAACGTCTTCAAGTGCGCCGCGCAGCGCTGCTCGTCGAGAGAATAATTCGGGCCACATGATGGGCTGGACTGTGAATTCTCCCACAGCCACCACGACCACAAGTTCGGTCAACTCCATTGACATCGATAGCGGCAACGCGAGCGACAACACCACCACCAACAGCTCAAATGGCGATGAAGGCGTCGACGGCGAGCGCGACCTGTACCTGTACCGCTGTCTGCTGGTCGCGACGTTCAAGTACGTGGTCGAGAACATTGAAGGCGCGAAGCTCAACAGGCGCTCGTGGATCACGCTCACGGAGCTCCAGTTCTTTGCAAAAGTGATCGCGATCTGCTTCTTCCGGATTCCCGTCATCCAGCGCATGGTCATCGATCAGATTTACTTCACGTACCGCCAGAAGAAATGGACCAACACGGCGACATCGTCATCATCATCGTCAGAGGGCAGCCAGTCAGCAAGTTCTAGTAGCTCATCACACGGAGGAGGCCGCCCAACAACACCGGAGACGCCCAGTCGGTCGAGTTGTCGACGGTCTTCTTCGAGATTGGGCAGCGGCATCACGTTTGCAGGCTCACTCAGCCGCTGGAGCGAGTTTGAAGGTCACGTGCTCTCGGAGTCAGCAGCTGATGAGAGCGAAGACTCCAATAACAAAGATGACGCACCAATCGAGAGCAACCAGAGCTCCCACCAGCAGCACCAAGCGAGCAACGCCTCGTTGCCAACGCGAGCCGCGATGGACAAATTCAAGCGCATGAACCCGACGCTGTACCGCTGGTCGCGCTACGTACCGTACCTCGCGCCGTATGCCGACAGCGACGTGTTCCGCATGAACGACTCGATGCGAACGAGCTGGCTCGAGAAGCTCAGCCACGACGGCGAGTTCTTTGCGGTGTTCATGGGCCACTACGCGCAGCACGCCGAGACGTGCGCAGCAGGAGAGCTCGTCTGGAGCGGCTTGCCTGGGTACCCACTGCTGATCCGCGTTTCGCTGCTTCTTTTGAAAGAGGCGAGCTGGAGCAAGTGGCTGTACATGCGCGAGAACACGAGTGGGAGTTCTGCGTCGTCGTCATTGATGATGAACGGACTCGAGTCGCAGTCCTCCAATCAGCAGGACGAGCGCGACCCGTTTGAGCTCAAGTCGATCCGAGGCATCGGCACGGTGTTCGAGTCTGCCGTACATTGGCTACGCAACAGGGAGCTGCTCGAGAGCTGCACGCTCGCGGTCTATGAGTGCACGAACGTGCTGAACCCGCGCAGCGTGAGCTTTTGCTTGACGCGGTTCGAAGAATGGTTCAGCGCCACGGCTGCGCTCGTTCCTGGAGATGTCGAAAAGCTCGTGTACAAGCTGCCGGCGTCGTTCACGGGCCAGACGTTTGCGATTGGGATTCGCCTGATGCTCTCGAGCGAGAGCTTTGAGATCCTGAACCGCGTGCTGACATTCCTGTACAACCGCATGGAGTACTTTGATGGCGACCTGCGACAGAATATCCTCAAGGTGCTCGTGCAGCGGCACATGTTCTTGTTCCTGCACTGGAACGTCGACGTGCGCAGCAACTACCACCACCTGCTCGTCTACAAGCTCGTCCGCGTGAACCGGTACTTTCTCGACTCGCCGATCGACCACTTGCTCATCGGCCGCCATGCGGTCTCGCAGATAGAGAACAGCATCAGCGTCGCGAACGGCTTTGACGAGTTCGACGACCATCTGGGCGGCGTAGTGACGCCGTACGCGAGTCAGTACCACAGCGGGAATGGGAATGGCAGCAACAATAGCAACAACAACTATAGCAGCAATCGGCAGTACCAGATCTCTGCGAGCGAGTTCAGTGCCCTGCGCACCGAGCAGGCGCTCTGGCGCGCCTTTGACGCGTGCATCGGCGCCATCTGCGTGCAGGAGCGCCGCAACGCGAAGGAGGGCAACCGCAAGTACCAGTACGAGATCCAGTGCGCGCGCAGCCGCGCGGTCGCGTTCCAGAAGCTCAACTGCAACATGGTGGACGATCTCAACCCGTCGTCGAGCGCGAACGAAGGACTGCCCGGCGGGAAGCCCTGGCTCGAGCTCGATCTGCTGGACGACGAGCTGCACCGCGAGCCGCCGTACTACCTGCGGTACTTGCCCGCGGAAGAGGTGTCGAGCATCGACGAGCTCCGACGGCTCGCGAGCACGCTGCGGTATCCGCCGGAGCTGCAGGTGTACGCCGCAGCGTCGCTGCGCCACTACTCGGACCTGCTCAAGAAGTACTACCAGGACCTGAGCCAGAACAAGTACGTCGCGGCCCCGCCCCTTGGGTTTGTCTGAGCGAATCCACATGAGGCGTGTGTGAACGAAGCGAGTCGCGGGATTAAATGGGGAGTATCTGTTCGAGAAATAGTTTGTTGTTTACCGGTACTTTGAAGTACCGAGGTAGTTCGTAAGAAGCAATGTCAAATAATTCGTACGCACCGATATATTCGTGAATATCGGCTTTCAAGTATGCAATTGGTCGTTTCATGGTAGGTTTTCATCTTCCCTAGTTTATTCTGGATCACCACAGGTAGAAAGAAAAATAAAGAGCCATCGAAGAAGAGAAGCAACCGCGAATGCAGCGACCCCAGTCGGAAGGCCGGGTCTCGAGTCCTCCGCGGCGCCAGCGCCACACGAACCGCCATCGCAAGACATCCGTGCTCAGCAAGTCCTGCGTGCTCTTGAGCGAGTCGTCCTCGCCACGTGGTGGAGAAGAGCACCAGCATACGTCAGTAGTATGCGAGCCCAGGATCAAGGATGGCGACTACGAACGCCCACCGCGCCGACCAAAGACCACGCCGGTAGGTAAACTTTCGCACCATCCAGTACCGAAGCATGTGTGGAGCGCTGTGCTGATGTTCTCTTTGTCGTTTTGAGTAGAAGCCGCGCATTGAGCGGCTCCTGGTCGGTCCTGGGAAGGCGCACATCCATGAAGCGCACTCTTCAACCGCTACTTCTGCTGTTGCTGCTTCAGGCTCCACTTTGTTCTTCATGACCCACCTGCCCGACTCGCCGCCGCGGCCAAATCGCAAAATCACCTCTCAATTTGCTTCGGCTTCCTCCTCATCTGATGACGATGAGGAAGACGACAATAAAGGTCACAGAGAGAGAGAGGACGAGATGGAGCTGATGATTTGTCAGTCTGCTAAAGACGCGATAGGAGGGAAGTCGCAGCACGCAGCAGCAGTCGCAGCGTCAAATGGGATTTCAGGCAACGAAGAGCGAGACGACCAGTTCAAGCGGGCTCTCGAAACAACAGGCGTTTGTGAGTATTTTGAGTGACAGTGTATGTGTCAGCGGCTAGTCTTGCTCGCCATTCTCTATGTGTTTTGTAGGGTGCTCTGAACGATGAGGACGAAGCGAGCAGTGGGGAAGGGAGCATGGCGGCGAAAATCGCGCTCAAGATGGCTCGCGTGCGCCAGTTGGACGCGGTTCTGGAGGAGAAGCTCGGCAAGAACCTCTACGCCTCTACGGTGATCGGCAACAGCAGCAAGGGACTTTTAAAGAAGGCCAGGCTGGGGACAGCGGACCCTGGAGGCAAAGCAAAACCAATCAAGGACGTTGCTCCGAGCAACAACAACCAGAACTCTGTCGCGAATGGAGACGAATCCATGGGGCCACTCTCAATCACTACGAGTGGTGGTGGGACGAACTTGAAAGGCGGCAGCAACTTCATCGAGCGCAACCGGAAGGTGATCGCGCACGGCATGAAGGCCGTGCTCTCGAAGGACGAGGAGTCGCGTCTGAGCCACCTCCTTCGGGACCTGAGTGGTGACAACGCCACAGAGGCTCCCGAGTCTGCAACAACGGGGGCTGGTACCCAAGGGATGCTATCAACGCCGGGTATCATTCCGACTGAGCCGCTGGGTCGCAACGAGTTTGAGATGGACGCAGACGACAAGAAGCAGATCGAAGAGCTCCTCGTGGCGATGAAGAAAGAGCGGCTCCGCAAGCAGCGACTCGAGTCGACCAGTTGCATGATGCTGCTGATGATACTTTTGATACTGCAAACTTGAGCTGCTCAGTTTGATATCCCTCCTTCATTTTGATACCAAACCAATGATGACACCCACGCAACACCCACTTCAATTTCCAGAGGCGGTTTATTGTGTCCACCGTTGGCCGAACGGATGGAAGGAGACGTGGCGCAATGTTTCGTCGTCGTCGTCGTACTTGATCAGCACGTCGAGGCGCTCTTTTGGGACGCTGGCGGCGTCAAAGCGCTCGGCCCACTCCACGAGACTGATACCTGAGCACAATAGATACGTAATACCCAGTTAGTAAGCTGCTATACTGTAGAAGCATGTGTGGAGTGCGTGGGGATGCCAACGTACCTTTGGAGAAGGCTTCTGCCAGCCCCAATGCGGCTTTGTCCAGCTCGCTCACGCTGTCGAGGCGGTAGAGGTCGACGTGGTAGATAATGCTGTATGGAGAAACCCAGCGTCAACACAGCAGCATAGCGTTGACACTATTGCACAAAAAATAGCGACATCTGTTCGTCTGTGGTACCTGCTTTGTGGCTGCTCGTACGTGTTCACGAGCAGGTACGTTGGCGACGTCACCTGCAGCGCTGCTTCCCCTGTCAGTTCGCGGATGAAGCCTCTCGCAAAGCACGTCTTCCCGCAGCCCAAGTCTCTGCATACACGCATAATAACACGCATCAGTCGTTGTGGTCCACGGTCGACCAAGATGTATTAGAGTACTAATACACATGCAAACGTTACCCTTTGAGGAAGATCACGTCGCCCGCCCGTCGGTTCTTGGCGACCTGCGCGCCGATCTGCTCCATTTCCTGCTGCGTTCGCGCAACAAGCGGCGCGTCATTACCACGCGAGAAGAGCGGCGGGACGCTGCTGCTGCTGTTGGTACTGGCGGTCTTCGAGAGAATGGGGCGACGCAGCGGCAGTGACAGCGTGCGCAGCGAGCGGATTGTTGCGTGGGTCACCACCATGTTGCTTCCAATTCAACTTTGCAACATTGAAAAGCTTGTCTGGAAAAGTCTGATCGGTTGCCGATTTTAAACCAATTATAACCTGATACCGAGATGCTTTTGGTATCAGACTATGATTGGATGTTGACCATTAACAATAAAACCCATATCATAGCGTACATGGTTGTAAATGCTACGATATATGTCTCACTGTTCATGCGCCAAGCACACGAATCGTCGAAATTAGACTCAAACTCGAAATCACACCCAAGCAAAGTGCACACGACATGAGCTCTTCGCTGCTCTCGGGGATCAAATTCCTGCAGGAAGGCAGTGGCGCAGACGCCAAGAGCAAGCGCCCGCGCGACGAAGAGCGCAGCGGCGGCAGTCAAGAGCGCAAACACCGCCGGCAGCCGGTGCGTACTGCATTCCTCCTTCTTTCTCTCTCCCTGTCTTTCGCTCTGCTCAAACCGCCTTGATGATTGGGCGGGGTGTCTAACGGGCGATCTTATTGTTGTTGTGTATGCGTGTAGGACTGGATCAACCCTGCGCTGGAGAAGCGCGTGAAGCACAAGGACGAGAAGAAGGCGAAGAAGAGCAGCAGCAGCAGTAAGCACAAAAAGGAGAAGAAGAGCCACCACAAGAAGCACAAGAAGAAGCACAAAAAGCACAAGAAGAGCGCCGACTCGTCCAGCGACAGTGACAGTGGTGACAACAGCAGCAGCGACAGCGACACGAAGCCCAAAGAGCGCGCTCTGAACGACGATGACGACGCGCTCAAGCAGAAGAAAGCGGCGCTGGATCGCGACGAATGGATGACGATGGTAAGGACGGACGGAACACAGCCAGCGGTTGCGTGTGAATATTGTGTCGTACTAATGTACACTTGCTACTCCTCTCTATTACTCGTAGCCATTCATGTCGGACGCGCCACCGAAACCCGTGGAGAAAACCGTGGAAGAGCTACGCGAACAGGAGAATGCCGACAAGATCCAGCAAGAGATCGACGCGGGCATCCGCGAGCCGGTCACGGGCATGTACTATGGACTCTACGACCCCAAGAACCCCGACAAGCGGCCTGTCGACATGCAAGATGACGACAATACCAAGAGCGACACGGAGTCAAATCCAAAGACCGGCGACGGCAATGATGAATCAGAGCAGCCTCTGTTTGGCGACGGCGGCGCCAGTTGGCGCGCCAAGATGCTGCAGCGCGCCAAGGACAAGGCGCGGCAGACGGGTCGTCCATTGGAGGAAATCGTGCAGGAGCACTTCGGATCGCTGGACATTCTGAAAGAGAGCGCCAGGGGCTCGGCGCGCTCGCATTCCCATCTGCACTACAAGCGCTACGACGACGACGGGAATGTGAAGCCCGCTCCTCATAGTAGAAGAACGCTGCCACTTGGCAAAGACGTGAAAGACAAGACGCTCCTGGCGAGCTACTCCACGCGGATGCAGAGCTCGGTCTCGCTTCGAGGAGCCATGCGAGACGAAGGAGGCAGAGGACGAGGAAGAGATGGGGAAGGTCGTGATGCTGGTGATCGTAGTACCACTGGAAGACGAGGCGCAGCCCGAAATGAAGGTGATGATGGTGATGAAGAAGACGAGCCGATCGACTATTCCAAGCTGCCGGACTTTGAGGAGCGCCAGCACCAGAAGAAGAATCGACACGTCTCGGGGGACCGTCACAAGCGCTACAGCCGAAGCCGCAGTCGAAGCAGAGGGGGACGCCCGGATGCTTACGCCAAGCGACCACGAGAGCGGAGCCGTTCTCGCTCAAGATCGCCTGTAAGGAGAGACCGAGAGCCGTCCAAGCAGGCTGTGGAACAACAGAAGCCAACCGAGCGGGCTTCTATTCCCGAGCCACAAAAGAAGCAGAAACCTGCTCCTGTTCCTGTCGTTGTTGATGAAGTGAAAGCGCAGCAAGAACGAGAGCTTCTCGAGAAGCGCAAGGCTTTTCTCTACGGTGGGCACAAGGAAGCTCAGAAAAGCGAAGATCAGCCTGTACAGGATAAGCGTCTATCTGATGAACCACCAGCAGCAGCAGCAGCTACCAGTGCCAAGAAGCTCACCAGTAACCAGGAAGACGAGGCAGTGGATCTCAACAAACTCGCGGCGAGAGCTCTGCGCGCACAGATGATGGGCAAGAAGGAGCTTTTCCACAAGCTCAAGGAGCAGCTGAACGAACTGGAGGCGAAACGCGACCAAGCGGCGGCGGCGGCTTCTGTCCCGCACTATGAGGCGATCAACAGCGCGTTGCCCCCGTTGGAGAAGGAGGATCTTCGGTACGGATCGCGCAAGGGCAAGAAAAACCAGAGAGACAGCAACAAGGACGACGACACGTCGACGCTCGCATCGCTTGAAGAGCTGGTGCGCGAAGAGCGCATGACGAGCGCACACTTGGGCTCGGGGGACATGGACTCAATCCACGCGCGCAACATTCTGCGCCTGGGCTCGCGCTATAAGGGCACCGAGGCGAACGCGCAGAACCTGTCGAGCGGCTTCGACGAAGAGGACCAGCTGGACACCAAGATGTACGAGAAACGGGACTCTCGCTTGACGAAGCGAGCGATCAGTGAACGCGAGCGCTCGCGCGCGATCGGCGAGAGCAAGAAATGGGACGACAAGACCCAGAAGTGCGCGCTGTGTATGCAGAGCCCCGCGTTCAAGAAGCACCTGATGCTCTCGCTCGGCGAGTTCACGTACCTGGCGATCCCGAACAAGCCCGTGCTGCACCCAGGTCACTGTGTGATCGTCCCGCTCGACCACACGCCGTCGAGCACGCAGGCGAGCGAGCAGGTCCAGGACGAGATGAAGCGCTTCCAGCAGGCGCTCACCGCCATGTGCGAGAAGCAGTTCGGCACGAGTATGCTGTTCATCGAGCACACGAGCGCGCCGCACCGCAAGCGCCACACTTCGATCGAGTGCATCCCCGTGCCGCACGACCTGGCGCTCGACACGCCGCTGTACTTCAAGCAGGAGCTCATGCAGGTGGACGAGGAGTGGTCGACGCACAAGAAGATCATCGACACGACCCAGGGCGGCGTGAAGCGCCACGTGCCGCCGCAGTTTGCGTACTTCCACATTGAGTGGGCGGCCGATAGCAAGACTGGCACAGGTGGCGGCGGCTATGCGCACGTGATTGAGGACGAGAGCAAGTTCCCGTTCGACTTTGGTGTGAACGTCGTCGCGGGCATGCTGGGCGTGGACCCGCCCAAGTACGGACGCCGCGAAGCCGAGAACCGCCGCTCGTTCGAGAAGGAGAAGCAGCAGGTGCTGGGTTTTCTGAAAGACTGGGAGCGATTCGACTGGACGCAGGACCTCGACGGTGGTGGTGGTGGTGATGGAGCTGCTAGTGGAGATGAAGCGATGGACAATGACGAAGAGGAGAAGAAGAGCCATTGATGGATGGTCCAAGAGAGAGCAGAGAGTTCGTGAGATGTATATACACCTACGGTAGCTCAGTAGCTAATGCTTATTTATATTCCGATGTTTGTATGACCTGGTGTGAATAATCTTGTCTCCTTTTTAATTGGCTGATAATGACTCAACGAAGCGTGATTGGTTAAAAATCGCCATTTGCAGCAGCCATTGTGTGCTTTGAGCACGGTGCCAACTTGGTGCTTCATCGCGATGCTCTTGCCCTGCTCGCGCTCGTGCTCTGAGCAGTAGAGACAGCAGCTGCTCCATTTGCTCCTGCTTGGGCTTCATCTATATATTCGCGTCAAGTTTCAAAGCCATTTGTTGTTTGTTGCAAACACAAAGACTGCCATTTCAGAATACCACCCAACTTCTTTATGAACAACAACGCATTGATTGATGCTTCAATATAATCATTGAACTATTCAGTGAGAGACTCTATCTCTCTTCTTCCTTTTTGACAAAAGCGCTCCAATCGGACGCAGAACCACCGCACGCCGTACTGCGCAATGCCACCACCTCTACTATCAGAACAACAACAGCACCGACTCGCATTCCACCACGTCGCGAGACTCCACGCCAAATGATGTCAAAGATGACGGCGCAGGTAAAGAAGAACACGACCAGCGAGCAGCAAGCTCCGGCCATGGATCCAGTACGCTCAGGGCCTGGCGCACCAGGCACACCGCTGACGCTCTAGAAGAAGCGTCTGGCAAACTCACGTTCCAAGACACCGCCACCTGCTGTGCTGTCGACGATCGCTGGATCACCATCACGTCCTGCTCGCGCTACCGCTTTGCGCTCTTGGGGCTGACACGAACCACCTTGCCAGATACGAACCCGGCGCGCGATGCACCAGCACCGCACTACCATCAACAGCAAAAGTTCCGACAGCAGGACCAGACACCGACACCAACACCTACGCACTCTTGCTGCAGCTTACCGCGAAATTGAAGTTTCCGCGCAAGGATTGGAGGGAAGCTGGGTTTCTTGCTCACAAGTGAGGTCTGTCACTCGTTGGACGCTCCGTGCAATGGATCCAATCATCAGCGCGCGCAAAATCGGTTGCTCCCGACGCTCACAGTACAATGCGACGATCCAATAATCGACACACAAAACATCGGTGGCTGCGCGCGCCTGTGCGAGCTCGTTATTTTAGATAGCTCAGGTCGCTGACTTCTCAATTCTACAAGCTCACATTCTTTAAACTCATTGAGCCCTCGCTCCGCTGCGATTTCCAAACCGCGATGCCTTCCAAGACCGTCACCAGTCGAACGCCAAGTGTCCCAACTCACCTTCGGCTTCTCCCTGAGGCAATTGGAAGCACTACCGACTACCCAGCATACGCGCGCGTCACCAAGCGTCTGCGTATACTGTGCGCGCGGTTTGGCCTCATGCGGCAAAAGATAAGAGGTGGTTCCTCACGCCGAGACAAGCGGCTGATTTTGCGGTGCCCGGTGCCGAGGTCGTCTCTCACGAGAATGGCTGCGTGCTGCATCAAGCCCGTAAAGGTGCGAGCAGTTCGTTTGCCGAGCCAGGTCATCCGCAGGTACGACCAGGAAAACGAAATGCCGCTGTTGCGGACTCGCTCCCACGCGCGAAACGAGGTGGGTCACCCACAGGAGCGACATCCGCCTTGGAGACTCATCTGTTGGGATACTTCATAGCGGACCAGATCTACTGCATCACTACGTTTCAGCACTGACGAAATTCAGATCATCTCGGGAGACGCTTGCACCAGCGTGGACAACAATCAATGACCTTGTGGACACGGCCAACCCAGTACTTCCACAGCTGAATAAGTTTTTGTTCTCGCCATCGCCGTGCCTACGCCTCATCAACGAGCGACTTTCGCCTGAAGCACACCAAGGTAAGCTTCCTTCTTGTTCGTTGAATGCCTGATCAACTCTCACTGCATGCGCTTTCTGCCGCTCCCAGGCATCTTGGCACGCATCAACGATTTCCAGATCCGCATTCTCTGGTTATTAGCGCTTTACTTCCGGAGATCGAACATATAGGATAAAGTCGAGTGGCTCAACGATGGAGGCTCGAATCTCCTGAACTCAGCTGCCTCAGTCAGCCGTCCTCAGTGTGCTCAAGTAAAGTCAATCCCCGATGACGTCGACGCCGATCGCGTATTGGCTCTCTCAGCGACAAGTATTTCAACCAGGTGTGGCTCAGCTCGTCCACACCATGGTCAGCTTCGTGCAGACCATCGCCAGCTTGCACGAGTGTGCCGAAGAAAACTTGCCACATCTCGTGTTCTGGGCGAATTCGACGCTGAAGGAGTACCGTTCGCCAGTGGAACTTGGTCACCCGGATGCTTCTAGCATCAAGGACCGATTCGACATGTCGAAAGGGGATCTGCAGAACCTTCTTCACGTCATTCAAGCGCTTCAAATCATGCGATCGCGCCCACGACATGTACCACGTCACGTCAACCCGCCTGCTATTCAACCTCAAGCACCCCGCGCGAATGCCTCGTGAAACGTCCGAGCCCATTCAGCGCAAGGATGGCCGCTCACTGTGCCTCAAGAACATTTGTTAGAAAGACTGCAAGCCTGTATCCGGCAACAAGTTCCCCGCCTCCAAACGCGCGCATTTCGTTCCAGAGAAACTAAACCCAAGGCTCAAGACATTCATCGCCGGACGACGCGGAGATCTCAAAGAAAAATATTCGTCTTTATGAGGAGGCCGAGGCGGTCATCGGTCACGATCGCTTGGGTATGGCCTCGCTCGTCCAAGCGACGTACCGCCAACATCCCGCTGAACTTAGCTGCTGTGTCTCTGTCGAAGTCGATCGCAGTGTCGCTGTCGCGAGCCACCTCCTCAACCGCTTGCCCGAGTGAAAGTGCAGCAACGCTGATCCCAGTCCAAGCCTCTGTACTATCCGCTGGTGCATTAAGACCATCGCTACAGCCTGCAGTGCCGCCGATAAGGACACTATCGCCCAGCTACAGCAAATCGAGACGCAGTCGGCGCTGGTTACGCCAGTAGCGCACTGTCCAAAATTTGCATTCGCATCTGCACTACATCAAGTCTATTTGTCAACAGCAACAGCTATTCAAGAACGTCTCGAAGAAGACCTTCCCCGCCACGAAGTTCGGGTCTCTTCCCGTCGTCGCAATGCCGGTGTCTTGAACAATTCGCACAAGCAGGTCGACGTCAACCTGGACTGCGAGACCAAAGCATCACTATCAAACTACGTTCGCACCAATTGAGCGCGTCAGAGGCGGTAAGCCTGCTGCGCGGGCAAGCTCATCGAGATGAGAGACCAAACAAAGCTCTGGATCCGGTCAAGCATTTACAGCTACCCCACGACTACGAGCACCTCGACTTGGTCGTCAACATTGCGCGACAAGAGATCCGCCCAACGTGGACGTCCAAGGCGAAGCGACAAGTCATTCTGCCCAAGAACCATCAATCGTACAAACGGCACATAGTAGCCGTCACGCGCAGTTTGAGCAAAGGCGTGCCAGCCGGCACGTACATGGTCGTCGATGCCGACCTGCGTCACCTGCACAGAGACGTCGTGTTCAACCCGCTCGGAGCAGCGGAGAAGAAAGGCGTCGACCCCCTGATCGAGGATTTGCTGATCCACGATTTGTCATTCCCCGAGGACTCTGCGCCATCGGTGACCTACACGTCAGTAACTTGGCTGGCTCAACGCATCGAGCAACTTGCAGCTTCGTGCCCAGATTACAACATAGACATGAAAACGGTAAAGGGTGGTGTGAAAGGCGCGTTCCGTCACCTGACGATGAACGCGCTCCACGTACACCGTATGGCTGCGCTGATTCCGAAGCTGAACGTGCTTGTGGTGTACCTCGCAGCACCTTTCGGTTGGTCTGGGTCTCCACCGTTCGACCAAGACAGAGATCGAACGGCTTCTGGGAAGTCTGCGGTACATCGTGGTCTGCCTTCGGACGACCAAGCCGTTCTTTCAGCAGCCCCACAGCTGGTGCGCTCGCATGTTTCGGTTCTGGCGCTATTAGCTGCCTCTCAGCGTTCAAAACGACATCCGATGGTTCACGGGTATACCGGAACACGGACGGCTCCATGCGCTACCGCTTAACATGTTTGGTGATCTTTCAGCAGCTGATTTCCACCTGTATATGGACGCTTCAAGCAGCGGCCCCGCGGTTTTGAAGCCTTCCTGCAACAAGGCTATTCAAGTCCAGTTCGACGGTGACGAGTGACGCGCAACGAGCGAGACTGGTGACCCGCGCAATGCGTTCAGCATCAATGTACGAGAACACTTCTGCACGGCGCTGACTGCATGGGTCTGGAGACCTTGACGGGCAGACCAAGCATTATTGGGCATGACGCACATCAAGTGCTGGAGCGACATTGCAGCCGAAGTGCGCTGGAACAACTCGCTATACGGACCAAACAGCCTCGCGCAAGAAATCAATCGCACGATCGGCTTCACAGAAGCTGTCTACAGTATTCGGATGACAGTGAGCCACCTCCCAGGGCCGACGAACATTATGGCGGACGCAACATCAAGCGCGTGGGCGGGACCTTACACGACGACATGAACTAATTTTTCTGTTATGTGGTCACAGGTCCAGATGCCAGGACGCTTGCGCAAGATCTACACGACCTTCCCTTCTTCCTGCAGTCCAAGACATTGGCCCAGACCTCCTGAACCAAGTACTCTACCACCAGGCAGTAGCTGTCCCGCTCGTGCGGTGACAAGGGGTTCGAGTGCTGGCTTGGCTCATCAAACTCCAAGCACTCACACCAGCTCGCGGTATTCGCGGTATATGCGTTCAGGTACGGCTGTGAACGAGCAGGAAGTGGCAACAGTGAATCTACCGTCCTCCCCAAGACCTGCCACATCTCGTAGCACCATCAGCGCCAGATTGACTACACCGTTGGTCTCATCTCCGTCACCGGCTCGCTCTGGAAGGAATGCGCAAGCTCTGAGCGGGTGCTGTCCGCCCAGCCCCAATCACGGTGCGCATCCATAGCCGACTGCTCGCGAGCCTCGACTTATTATTCAGACATCAACTTACAGGCGGCAATACCTTCTATAGAATAACATGTGCATACAAGACCACTTCAAAACGAAGAGTAATTGAAACCAGAATTTATAGCCGGGATTAAAAGGGAAAATGTTTTAGGTACAGCAGCTAAAAAACGCAGTTTCAAGGCTGATCGAGCCTTCGAATGAACACGTACATGACGGCCAATGAATCCCCAGCCAATAACGAGCGCCAGCGAGGACTGTAATATGTTTGTCTGTATGCCTGTCCCGCTTCTAAAAGTTACGGCCTATATATGTATTTTTGGAAAGGTGATGGGTAGAGCGAGAAATATCTGGTGGAAAATAACCGCGGAGTGGAACGCAGGACGTTGGGCAGAAAATTGAGGTAAACGAAGGAAAACGAGACAGGACCTCACAGGTCCGACACGTTTGCTTGGTTTGCCCGCAATGCGGACCGACCAACCATCTTGATCCATACTGTGGCGCACATAATGTTGTACAAATCTTGACCTCCTGCTCCTTGGAGTTGTAAGAAGTCACCAGTGCGAAGTATCAATTGTTCTACAAAACGATATGCTACTTGTCCATGAAGCAAAGGCTTGAATCAAGCAGAACGAGTGTATATGCTGCAAACACCGACACTTTTTGATAATTATTTCTCACAACGAGTCACCCTACGCTGCAGGAAAATCAATTTAATTGCTGCTCCAGCATTCAGGTCTGCCAGGAGTATCTTGAACAACCCCTGAAATGTCCGATCACGCTCAAAGTTACTTGTACCCACCTCAGTTGGACCTGTGCAAACTGCTCACTTATCCTCAAGTTTTAGTAGGATAGTGTCACGAACTACAAACCATTTCCCCATCTGGCATCACCCGTTAATTAGTAAAAGCTGCTGTGACGACTTAAACATCAAAATGAACTTATAAAACTCTCATGTCAGTTGAGAAGAGCGGATGTCCAGAATTTTGGTAGATTATTGGCAAATTATGATGGGCCAAATTATGTGATTTTGGGCTGTAGATAGGTAGTTCAGTATAGCGCTCAAGTCTCAGCGAGTTGTTCGCAATCGGGACATCGGGATTCCCATTAATACTTTCATTTGTGAGCTCGTTAATCATCGCACCTTTCAGCCACCTCGTTGCTTCATTTTCGTGTGACTTGCTGTCATTTGAATTGGTTAACGGATCCGGCAAACTTTGCTTCGTTAGATCGCTTCGCCAGTCAGAATAACGTTGTATCAAACCCATGCAGTCATTTGTTGTGGCTACATTGAAGCATTTTTTTGCATTATGGCGTATGATATCGAGTTCTTTGTGGATTAAAAAGACATGCGGGTTGTCGATTCCGGTGTAAGCGCCTCTTCTGTATTTCAACACCGCGGCGGACGAGGCAAAGACTCTGTGCTCGCACTTTGATGTTCTTCCTTTTCCCTTTTTGAGGGTGACGAGGGAAGCAGACGATGCGCTGTTCATGTGGCTTCCCTGTGTGATGAGTCACAAATACGACAATATAAAAGATCCAGCAGGTTGAGTGAGCGAGGCTCTCAGGCGCAGTGAGCGGCTCGTGGATATACTGAAACGATAAGAGTTCTGTTCTGCGGTGTAATTTTATTTGTTATTGTGGTCAATTGTGTACCGTTGAGAACATGATTACTTGGACGGCTCCACAGTGTGTTTGATTCGGATTCACTACGTCTCAACCAGGTGGACGGGGTCGAGGGAGGGACTGGCACAAATTTCTCCGCTCACGGAGCGATAGAGAGACTAGTCGGCGGCTGCAAGCGAAGCTAATGGGTGCAACCTACACAGTACTCGAAACAAGTGTCGCCACAGACTCTGCGTTTCACCAGCCAACACCTCATTATAGTAATCGAAAAGGGCTTCATCATCTTCACGGACCCTTCGTGGCAGAAACATCCGACTCATGTAAGGAGATTATATACTTTCCGGAGCGACTACTACGATGTTTGGATCGTATGGATGAAGGGGGCTGCAACGAGAGAGTTGCCTGTTTATTCACGACGAGGTGTCACTCAAGGAGATACTCCCCTTCACCAACCGTGCAAAAAGGACGCTCGACATATGTGTCTACACCATGACACGACTAAATGTGAGGAATTTATCTATCTATTTACTGATTCATCGCGAACACGGATACTTATTTACCGCTGATTTACCTCGCAATTGCGATACGTCACATATGTCTACGCAACCTCAGCGTGCGAAATCTCAGAGACACTTCCCAAAACAGCCGACAAAGGGAATCGTCGCTTGATTCAACGCCACGGCATTCCAGTTCAGTTTCTACTCGATGGACCACGGCAAGGTATACATACTGTGTTTCGAGCTATAGCAGGAACTTGTGAAAAAATATGAGCACCACTGAGAGAGGGGACCTAAATAAATCAATGGAGGTTAGGTCTCTAATTTACACCTCTGGGTCAAGCCACAGAGTGGTGAATTGGATTATGCATTAGAGTGTTGCAGTCAGTTGCTCTACCTTTCAACCTAGAGGCCCGAAGCAATCGATTATCACCGATTTGAGAATGTACAACTTTGGTGTTTACAAGTCAAGTCAGTCAATTCCATGCACTGATTTTTATATATTAAATCCGACTTCTTGCCTACCACACTCGCAACCATCAAAAGCAGTGCACAAGCTGCTGTGTGCCTCTCAGTCTCTCGCTTTCTTTTTTTATCTTTCTCCTTTCTTATTCTCTTGCTTCCGTGCTTGCTTGTCTTTCTCGCCGATTGACCCACTCTCACACGATCTCGTACTGGCGAGCCAGCTCGTGCATAATCAAGAATAGTTTCATCATTTCACTATCAAGGCTAGCTGCTGTTAACACAAATTTTACGACGTCCTTGAGGAGGCTGTCGGTTTTTGTCCACTTCCTGTCCTCATCCGAAATTTTTTGGGAAGAAAACCCAATTGAAATGGGGGTGCTCAGGTTTCAGCTTAGCATTCAGAAAAGCGATCACATTAGGAGTCTTTCCCTTTCAAGGCGATTATTTCAAGTGTTTGCCTGCGTAGAGTGTCCATATAGCTTGAACGATGAGAATGGCACTTGCATTAATTAGGAAAAGTTAGTTATACGTTTGCTAAATGACGAGGTTTTCTGAGTGACCTCGCTCTCTGCTATACCAGCGGCAGCACTGGCTCCACTAAGGTTCCCACCACTATCGACACCATTTTCTACATAACCTTCTTCGCCATCATGATGCTCTTCATGCTCCATATCCTCTCGCAAGCCACCCTGACCACTTTCACAGACTTCCAGAAGGGCTCGGTCACAAATATATTCCAGAGGCACAACGTCCGATTTCAAGTCGATCTCACACTGGATAGTCTGGGCTCGCCTTACTTCGTTGTATCGTCAGCAGTGTATATTCATGTATGAACAACGAATTGTTAACTAAGAGGTATAATGAATAGATCTTGCTACACACCAGTCGCTGGACAGTCTAATACCAGTTGGTGTTTTCGTAGTTTTGAGACTAATAAACTAGCGACGCAAATTCCCCATACCATGAAAGCTCCGACACGGAAAAGAGTTCTAACAGGCCTTCCGACAAGTCATAGAGGGCCACTATTTTGGAAGTTTTAAAATAGAACGCTATTCAGTCACTCACTGTACTACAGATAGTGGGTGTTTTCAAAAAAGTTGAGAGGAAGGGGAAAGGGGAGCTCATAGAGAGAAGTTTGAGTTGAGTTGGGTGATACAAATGTATGGAGTCCACAGGTGCAACGACAGCGTCTGAAACGCCCTCGTTGCTGAGAAAAAGCAAAAAACGGATTTGGATAGAAAACTGAGGGAAAGAGGCCGGAGCAATGTGCGCTCGACCAGGCAAATTGAGAAATGAGGGCCCTCCACCAGTGTGAAGGGGCCACTAAAAAGGTGAACGATGGGAAGACGATGTGATGAGACGAGGGGCTACAATTATACAGAAGCGACCAGACGAGCAAAACGGTAGGAAGAGTGATTACGCCAGAGTATATTTGCACCCACAAAGGAAATAAGCACGCTTGATGCACTCACAGCGTACTTTAAAAAGCAGTGAGCGGCCACAAACTCGCCAACACTTGCGCCAATTTCACTCAGCTTTCATTCTCGCTTTTTTCGGCTGCCTGGCAAGCCGTCCGCCTACAAACTACTCCCTTCTCGGCCACAAGTGTGCGTGAATGTGTGCGTGTGTGTCGTATGACCCCCCTCCCATGATATCCACAGTCAAACTTTTTGTATGCAGTGTCGCTGTTAGCATTGGCGTTCCACAAGGAAGTCAAACTTTGTGTTCGGTAATCACAGTTAATACTGTTGTGCGCGCTTTTGTATTAACATGCGAACATATGTGCGATTGCTATCAAAAGAACTGTCTTTACTTGTGCGCTTTGGTCTATAGCATGCAGTTATCGTGGTGGCTTGTGCTGTGTTCGCTTTACTTAGGATTCAAGCTATTGTCCTCCTTAGCCTCATACTCGATGTAGGTCTTACGTACCAGCGCGCGGCGTTCCTTCAAGACCTTGGCGATCACCGTCTGCGACAGGTGCGACATTGGCTCCCAAGTTGGCTCCCAGTCGACCAGGTTATACGTTGCCTTGCCTTCGCACTTCCGGTCGAGCACCTTTCGCACGCTGTGCAGCGGCTCCTCTGCGAGATCACCCTCTCCGACGAACACTTCCTCGACGCCACTGTCGCTTGAGTTATCGCCTTTAGGTGCGATCCACTTCTGTAGGTGCGGAAGCTTGATGTTCTTGACATCTTGCAACGACAGCGCCTCGAAGATCACCGAGATCGCTTCCGGAAGATGTTGCGTTGTGGCGACAGTCTCGTTCAAGGTAAGTCGAAGGTGTCGAATTGCTTCATTGTTGATGGGGACACGCTTGTGCTGTGCAAGCTCTTGAACGCACAGTTTTGAACTCACGACGAGAGCTGATGCTATTCTTTATAGGCTTCATTGTTGACCGAGGACCGAAGATTGAGAGTGACAATGAAACCCGCAATGGCGCAGATGCTGTGGCGCTGTGGCCATTCAAATTATGTTCGCATTGTAGTGGACATCTCCGGGTAATACCTGTGGGGGAAGTTTGATTCTTGGTGCGAGCGTTCTAGAGAAGTCGGCACCAGCGAGCGAAATGCAAATCGAATCGTGTGTATATGTAAGTGTGTGAATGTGTCAATCCCTGCTATTTAACCTGTTTTATCTCGAGTGTATCTTGCGATTTTAGCGGCGATGGATCCGCGATTGCACCTGTGGCACGCAGCGCCTTGTACGCCCTGACCTTGTCGTTCAATGATCCTTCACAGTGGGCTGTGCGCATGTCCCCCATAACAGACTCGGCCCCCACTACGTTGATACCGCGCGACTACAGGAAACCAATTACAAGCGCCTCGACTCAAAGTCCGCAGCTTCTTACGGTGGCTTCTAACGAGTCTGCAGACTCGTCGATGACGAACCCCTCTGCAAGGAAGAGTTTCATGAACGCGACGGTCTTCTTCGAGCTCGATTTCTTCTGGCGATAGAAGTTGGAGTCCCAAACGCGTGGCCGGCGCGTGTACCATTCGTACCACAAAGTGTTGAGGTGAGTCGTGGCCGTCTTCTTCTTCTTCTTTTGCTTCATTTGCTGGCAATCTTCCCTCTGTTGCGATTGCTCGTTTGTAGCACCACAGACCGCTTCAGCTTTGCGCTTCTTGCTTGCAGCCTCCAGAGGGTCAAGTCGTTCTTCCCAGCGCTTCGACATCTCGATAAGACTGTTAATGGCAGTCGCTTGATGTTTGATAGTCGCTTGGTCTCCTGATGCTTGGTTCGTGTGAGAATTATCAACAGGAGGAAGCAGCTTGTCTTCAACCCTCGGCGTTTGCAGTTCGACAGTCTACGCCACCAAGCGCTGAAGTGGAGACCGGTTTCGGTTCAGCATTCCTCAATTTGCTTAACTGCTGGAGATTCTGCTTATAGCTCACGCATCAGCGGAAAGTTTCGAAGCAGGTAAACTGTACAGTTGTCGAACACACGCGTTTACTGCAAGTCTTGGGTTTGTCTGGTTGAAGCAGGTGGCGAAGAGCAGTGCTTGTAACCCTCGGATCTGCTCCATCGTCTGGCTGTCGAAGCCAGACAACGCTGCATTCGGAACAGACTCGCTCGCCTTCCATCCGCTCAGGACGCGTGCGATTTTCTGATTCTCATTTGTCGTATAGAACACGAACGCGAATGCCTTGTTTGTTGTTGTCAGGTTCCAAGCTCCGCGATCGAAAATCCACTGCGCGCTGAGTTGATGATCGCCGTTGGCATGCTGCGCACCCCCTCGACGGAACGATTGAGAAGTCAGCTCGCTCTCTACCCCAGCAAACTTCGAGTTCTGCTTCAAGATGCGGTTGACGTAGCTGTGGATGCCTGGCTCGCGTGGTGGCGTTGGCTTCTTCGAACCAGACTCAGAGCTGATACCGATCTCATCTGTTGCAGTTCCGTTGCTCAGCATCTCCAGCAGCGAGGCATGAACACCAACAAAGGGCTCGCTTCTCTCGAGCTGTTTTGGGACTTGGTCAAGCAGTGGTGCGCACGGAGAGGCTTGCATCAGCAGCGCGAGCGCGATCGCGTGGATGGGGCACG
>JAADVK010000580.1:0-21284 GCA_023334975.1 Globisporangium sylvaticum | reverse complement strand
ACACGGGCGTCGTGTTCACGTTCATCGCCGTGGGTATGTTCCTCCTCACGTTCCTGCTCAGCTTCGCGTCGCGCGCGACCCGTGCTGCTGCTGCTTCGGAGGAGGAGGAGGAGACTCAGACCAAGGGCGAGCAGTCTCTTGCTTAAGTCAGACGTGAAGTAAGCGAGGGAACGGGACAATTCGTTGATTGAACTTGTGGTTCTGTTGAAGAAGTTGACTGTTGGAGGGGATGGTAGCGAAGATGCTATTTGCCGCTCATAATCACCCGCTATGTTGATAAGAACTTGAATCTAGTGCAAATTGATTGGTTCGATGTGACAAACTTTGCGTCTATGTGATACTAACTTTTGAATGTGCATTTTTTTACAATATATCGGCTACTACGTACTAGCAGTACTTCGTAGCCTTTTGTGGCCGCAATGAATAAGTCGGGGTGCTGCGACCACAGCGGATGATAAAATCTGGGATACTATGTTCGGGTCCAGTCGGCCCACACCACTGCTCCGCAAAATCTGTGTCCAACCACATGCCTAATTTCTGTCTTCGGTTGTGTCTAGGCTTAGACGATCACATCGCTCGGATACCGGCTCGAGGACGGAAAGAGGTTCATTGAGTTCTGCCAGCGAGGTAAAACGGCGAACACACTGCATTTAGCGAGTGGTTCGCTTAAAGCTCCTGCGCTGATAGATCCGAATCCCTTCCTGATCCCGATGTACCGAAGTTGATTTACGGACGGAACCTGAAATCAACCGGATGAAACCCGAGAGAGAGAAGGTTGTCACCGAATTAGAAGCTCGTGATGCCTAAGGATCCGACATTGGGGACGGAGGGGTTACGAACGAAGTCTTGCCTTGGTTGGCTCGAAATCGATCCGAGTGTTCTGTCGCAACTTGACCTAACTCGACTCGACATGGCTAGTAGTAATAGTACTACTTGAAGTACGCCGTAGTAGTACTGTTACTACATCAGTACCTCATGTCGACTAACTCGAGTTTCGACATACCACCCACAGCTCCTTCAATTCGTCTTCGAATAGAGACCGGAAGCGCACAAATTCGGCCTTTCAAGGAGCTGTCCAACCAATCATCAGTGTCAAGTCCATCAAAAATGTGGTTCTGCATTCACCCGAACTCTTTCTCCTTGTACGCTAAAAGAATCGCACCGAAGCGCAGTGGAAGTCAGTTCAACGTACTTTGTGACTCGGGGTGAAAACAAAGAAGCGATCCATGTCCCCAGGCAAGTGCAAGCAAGCACACTGCCAGGGGTTGTGATACCGATGGTAACTGGAACAAAGAGTGAATTTCGAAGGGTACTCGGTACCTACCACACATGTAAACCTTGACTGTTGAACGAACCACCTTGGTGGCATCTACCATCGCATAAAAGCGGTCGGCTATTCTCTTTGAACGCTGGGCACGAGCTCTGGTATCTCTCGAAGTCTGATGTCTGTGAAGTTGGCAGCTCTATTCACGATTGGTTGTAACAGAAAGGGCCAGTATACCGATATTACGCAAGAAGAAGGCTTCAGAATACCGGTAGTTTATGGGTATTTGTCTGGGAAAAAAACGGGCACGACACCGTTGATACCGGTAGTTGTTTACTTTGAAGTGTAATTATGAAAAGATCATTTAGGTCAGTACCCCGTAAATCGATGCTCGTAAAAGAGTACATTGGTTTTGAAAAGCAAGTACAGCTATCCTAAGTCAGTGCAGAATTATACCAAAAACCACACAAATTGAACACCACACTTGTTCGTTCTTTTTCCAAGTGAAGCGCAAATCTCGATGATAACAAATGTACTGAGCGGAGGCATGTTTTTCTCAAAAGAAAAGCTAAAACATGTGAATTTTATGATTGGTTACTTTGCTAAAGTTGACGGTCATCAAAGACAAACACTGCACCCTGTTTTGAAAACCCTAGAGATTTCACGGTTCTTTATGGCAACACAAACACAATCGCGCAACACTTGAACTTGCGGGAACGAAGCGAAAGAAGAGAAGAAGATCGCACGCAGTCCGCGTTCGTCCGCAGCAGCAGGCTGGCAGTCATTCGCTCCTTCGCTCTCCTCCTCATCACCTCCATCTCCACCAGCGGCTCTCGCCTGTTCGTCTCGTTCTTCTTGTCCCACGCGCAGAGACACCCTGCTCGCCAGTCCAAAGTCCAGCGTTGCACGACAACGTGGACGCAAAGCGAATGACGGCGTTCGTGCAGGTGCAGTCCGGCAGCTCTGCTCCCGTAGAGGAGCACAAGGCGCCTTGTGCGCTGTTGGTCAACGACGCAGACGGCGATACAGAGCAATCACAGCAGCAGCAGCAAGCAGGCGAGCAGTGTGACGATGAGATGATGGTGCTGCAACGCCTCGCGACCACAGGACCGGGCAAGCAGCACGCTGAGTTCCCAGAGGACGCGCTGCACTTCACGTCGCGCTTTGACAGCGGCAACATGCAGAGCGTGACGCGCGTCGCCGCGAATTCGTATCACGTGGAGGTCGCGGAAGACGCGTCGGCGTTCGGTATTTCCACTTCGTACACGACGTGGTTCTACTTTGAGGTCGTCCGTCGCCAGGATGCCGCCCAGAAGCCTGGGAATGCTGCTGCTGCTGCTGGTCACGAGATCCAGATCACGCTCACGAATGTGAATGGACAGCGGGGGCTGTACTCGAATGGATACACGCCAATGTACTGTGCTGTGGATGCTGCTGATGCTGATGGTGGTTTGCCTGATAGCGTGGAGACCGTCTTTGAGAACGAAAAGCTCTGGAAGCGAGTGCCAACGCCGCTCGCATTTGAGAAGTACGCCCAGAGAGCTCCTTCACCCCGCCGGTCAGCAGCTGAAGTTCCAGTATCCGATGGGACGGAGCTATCAACACCTGCAGCCGGCGAGTCAAAGCCCCTTCAGAGAACAAAGCAGGACACAAAGATGAAGATGACGTTCACGCATCGCTTCCAATTCGCAAATGAGCGCGTGCGCTTTGCGTTCTGCTATCCGTACTCGTACACGAGGCTTCAAAGGAGATTAGCAGTTCTCGACCTCAAACATTCTTCAGGTGGACAATGTCAACGAAAACAACAACAGCCATCTTCAAAGGAGAACTCTGCAGCAAAATCAGCCATTTACTACCATCGAGAGCTCCTCACACGCTCGATTGAAGGCTTGCGAGTCGACCTGCTCACCATTTCGTCAACGGACGCAATTACCTCAAGTCCTGCGCCACAGCTCGAGCCTGGGTCAATCACTACTGGAGACACCGTCCATCAGAAACCACTCCAAGCACGACGCGCAGCCACCTTCGACGTGAAGAAGAAGAGAACTGTGTTTATCTCAGCACGCGTGCACTCGGGCGAGACGCCAGCGAGCTTCATGCTCGACGGCATGCTCGATCTGCTCCTACACCCGACGGACGAAGGCGCGATCTCGCTGCGCCGCCACTTTGTGTTCAAGATCATCCCGATGCTCAACCCCGACGGCGTCTGTCAGGGCTTTTACCGCACCGATACGCGAGGCGTGAACTTAAATCGCGTGTATGAAGATCCGAGCCCCGAGATCGCGCCAACTGTCTTCGCTGCGAAGCAGCTCCTGCTGGAAATTGTGGATTCCTACGGCGGTGCTGGCTCCGAGAGAGCGCTTGAGAGTGTTGTGTACCTGGACTTGCATGCGCACGCGAGTCGCCGCGGATGCTTTGTCTTCGGCAACAATCTGGTCGATCGCAGCTCGGGGAACGGGAAACAGATCGAGACCCAGCTGTTCGCGCGCCTCGTGGGTCTCAACACACCCTACTTTGACTACCTGGCGTGCTCGTTCGACAAGGAGAACATGTCGCGCCACGATCTCCGCGATAACAGCAATGCAACGACGTCGCGCGAAGGAAGCGGTCGCGTAGCGCTGTACAAAGCCACGGGGCTCATGTACGTGTACACGATCGAGTGCAACTACAACGAAGGACGACGCAATCTGAGGTATTCGTCCGTGCTGTCACCTCCGTCATCGTCGTCGTCTTCACCATCGGCGTCATCCTCAGGTCCAGCAGCATCAACTTCCGGACTTCGCAGATCACCAAGCCAGTCGTCCGTTAGTCAAGCAGCAGCAGGCACAACAGTATCAAGCTCGCTTGTTCGTCACGTTGCACCATCAAGTGGCACGCGATTGTACATGAAGTACTCACCTGCGGAGTGGATCGATGTGGGCATTGGGTCGTTAGTCGCGCTCTTGGACCTGTTTCAGCTGCCTGGGAGGAGCAAGCGAGTGCAAGAGTCTCCGTTCCGGTCGCTGGATGGGATACGCAAGAGCCTCTGGTCAGAGATCAAATCCGCGGAGCTTGGAGCCGCAGCCAACAGCAGCAGCAGCTGCAACAGCAGTGGGAGCAGTAGCGGGCGGGAATCGAAAGCCAAGTCCAAGAGTTCGGCGACCTCCACCAGCAGCGCCACTACGCTCAGCAAACGCCCGAGCTCCAAGGTGTGAGCTTGTGAGCGTGTGACCAACTGTTGGCGACACTCATCACAATGCGTACTTAAAGTTTTTTACTGCGTACTTTGTGCGTACCATCCCTCTTAACATCGGTCCGTCCTTGGGATGGCAAAGTCAAACCCCAGCCCCCCTCCCCCGTCAAGTTGCCGCAGCAAAGCAAGTGCTCTCCAGTGCGCAATTCGCAATTCTCTCCCAAACCACCAGGACCAGATCAGCAGCAGCAGGCTGCAACAAGAAGAAACTTTCCTTCACACGGAGATGTCGGTCAACAACATGGAGGCGCGATCGCTCCTGCGGCAGTGCCTGAGCGCGCTCACTCCCGAGCGTGCTCACCACCCTGGAGTGCTCGATTTCGCCAACGTGGACAGTGGTAGCGGTCGCTTTCTCACAAGAAAGACCTGGATACTTGCCAGTCTTTACAGCGCAAACTGGACGGACTTCGATCTACTGCGTGCGCTCATCGAGGTCGTCGGGCAGCTGAGCAAGAGCGTCGACTTCCAGTGGCGAGCGTTCGACCACTCGTTCTGGCGAGAGGCGCTCATGGAGTCCCTCGACTGCGACCCCAGCGTCGGAGGGAATATGGTTCCCACCGAGTACGACCTCGCTGAGCAACTGACGAGCAGCGATGGGCCAAGGATTGTCTTAAACTTCCATCGACTCCAGCACGGTCCAACCCAGTCCGAGCTGCTGCGATTCTTGCTTCTCAGCAACCCAACGTCCAGTCTAGGCGAGCAGAACCCGAAGCTGCTGGCGAAGCTAACCTCGCGAGGCCGGAAGCGAAGCAACGACGGTGACGCAGGAGGGCAAGCCCCAGGGTTGTTGCGTGGCTCCACTGTCAAGACCCCCCGAATCGAGCTGTGTCTCGCGCTCGCAAGTACCAAACTGGCGTCTGAACTGCGAGCATTGGCAACGGTTCTGGAAAAGATCGCCGCACGCGAGCAATTGAAGATTGCTGAAAGAAGTGACGCGGTTCGAACTCGAGGGCTCGACGCTCCCACTACGCTCAAAAGTCGCGTTTCTGAGCGCCATCCGATCGCATTCAAGGAGAATGCCAGGTAGCAACGCGAGCTGTACCAGTCTGGGCAAATTTGACTCGAACATCGTCTCTCAAGTGTTCGCGTTTGCCGGCATCTGATTGCTGCGAACATTCTATTGGCAGCTAGCGAAATTAGGTAATTGATTTGGCCACCCAATAACGAAGTCCAAATACACAACTGCCTCACAATTTTGATTATGAGTCGAGTGGATCGAGATGTTGAGGTATCATACGCTACTTAAGATAGTAGGGACATTTGCTGCAAGCGGAGTTTAGCTTTGCCACATCATGGAGCGTGGGGTTCGGATCGCGGCAAACGCGAATACGACCGATACCACGTTGGCATCCAGTTCCCCCTTACCACTACTTGGCTTCCCCTTCGAATGCGCATAAATCACACTTAGAAACGCGAGTTTCGTGCTCCACGAGAGTCTAGCCGTGCCTGGAACGCTCTGGAAATCCGCTTGCAGTTGGAAGAGTACGCTCTCTCGATACTTTTGCTTCGCCGGATGCAGATACAGGAGCTCAAGAGTCCGATTGCTTCTGAGCGCAGCCGCAAATGGATTCCACTGGCTGGCAGTGGTGAGCCACCCGTTGACACCGAGGTACCTCAGTGGCTTGGAGCTGGGGCGTTCGAGTAACGCTGCCAATTCGGGGAGGATCTGGTATTTTCGGGCCTGGACTGAACGTTGAACGAAGAGATTTGGCACCGCTTGGCGTTGTATCGGTCTGAAAGCGCGCGTATGCCCACGAGGTTGTTCCCCACCAAGTCGAGGTGCGTCAGGCTCGAACAGGCATCCAGTATTTCCCCGAGGTCGGCATTGCTGATGGCCATTTGGTGGACCGTGTAGTTGAAGACTTTCAAGTGGTGACCGATCATTTGAAGCAGGAACTTGAGATGATCTGGGCCTGGATCGCGTACGGGATCTTCCACCCTGACTCGGAAGCAAAGCTGGACCGTCTCAATCTCTCGGGACCGCCGTTGAAGCCAGAAGACACGGCCACATTCGCATCCATCATTCGATGCCCGCACCCAGGACGGGAGTTGTGGATACTCGAGCACGGCGATCTACCCCAAGGCAACAGACTTGAAGAAAAATCGCTGCCAGCAGGTCAACGCGTGTTTGTGCAGCTCAAAGCCAAGACGAAACTCCGTGTGGCTCCAAAGGCGACAGCTCAAGCGCTTGGGTTCAACGCGGCTGAATCAGAGGTGTTTGAAGTCGCTGTGGATCTGACGGCGTGGGTGTGTCTGGTTGTGCGTGGATGTGGGTTTGGTTGGGTACCAAGTGCGGCGATCGTGTCGAGACGAGAGGTAGGGTCCAAGTGTTCTCCAATTCCTCAACCAATTAGTGAGGAAGCAGAGACGCTGAGCGTCGTCCCGCTCGCTGGTGCAAATGTCAAAGTGTTTGATCGGTACTCTCTGACGGAAGAGCCTGGAGACGAGGAGGAGGAGTACTGGTCGGAAGAGGACGAGAATGGGGAACCCCTAGACCATTGGGTGGACGGTTCCGACCCAATTGAGCAGCTCAACTTGCTGCTGCAAATGATCGGGCACAGCCTGGAAGGGCTCAATTACGCCTCAGTGTACGAACTGGAAATCAGTGACTCGGACTTTCGTCAGGTTTTGGAGTCGTGCCCAAATCTGACGCACCTCAGCTTGATGGGGACCACGATCGTCAGCTTGGCGCCACTTGCAGACCAATACCGAACGCAGCAATGCCGAATCTCGGCCCTGAATATCTACACGGACGAAGGAGACGCACGACCCACTCATATGGTTCTTTATCTTCGCGAGCAGCGCGTGCTTCCAGAACGCGTCGTAGAAGTCCACCCACTCGAGCGCTGGCACCTGGCTGAGCTGCGCGACAACCTCCACGAGCGCGCGGGCATGTCGAGTTCTCGCGGCAGTCTGCTCCTCGCTCTCTCCATCGTGCCGCAGCGGCACGTCGATCCAGGTCTTGAAGGGGAACGCTCGTCCCCACGGCTCCCCGTACTCCGCGAGCGAGAGCCTTCCGCTGGACGGGGTCGTCTGCGCGTCGAGTACCTCCAGGTACTGGTCGATGAGCCACTGCGCTTGCGCGTGAAAAACGCGGCGTCGCCATCGTCGCTTCCGCTTCGCTGTTCGCTCGCTCGCTTGCGTGCTTGCTTTCTGTGCGAATAATGATCGCGGTTCAACCCAGGAATCAAAGGTGTGCTGAAGCAAACCTCTAAAGAGATAGCATCAACCCATACGTTGACTCAGATTTGTTATGAAGAGATCTGTTACCGCCGACACCAGAATGACTTACACGAGAAGCTCCTTATCGATGAAGAGAGAGGGGTTCTCCTAGTGGAAGCCGCCTGTATCACGCACGTTCAGTCAGATGCTGTGTGGGGTACTTTGTGGTTAGAACTTGGGTCTTTGAGCTTTGATATTCTGGGGGTTCCTTCGGAGGGCAAGTTGGCCACTAGTTTCCCAATACTCACAGCCACAAAATATGAGAAATCCGCGCTTCTCGGGAGTCGCCACACTCTGCAGATTTCGTAATTGCTGAAGGCACGCATGTGTTCGCAAAAGATGAGCCTTCTCTCGAAGGCTCGGAAAGCCACGTCAATGATTGCGAGGTGTCCTCTAGTTCGCTTGAGCCAAAGAGTAGAGCCACAAAGGTGGGGAAAAGCGTGAGTTGTGTGTGAGTTGCTGGCTTAGGTTGGAAAAATATTCTCCCTCAATATCCGCTAAACCCTTCGTAATCGAGTGAAACGCAAGGAAAGCCGTTGGACGAAATGGCTTCACACCTAAATCCCAGCGATCCGATTACGCTGGTGCGTGTAACCAACCAAACGGCACGTACTTTGGATTGACATGCGCATTTCTACCAGCTGTTGTGTAACAACCAGCAAATCAACCTCAAATCCATCGAAACGTCCACGAAACGCGAAAGCGTCGGGAAAAAAACTCGCTCTTTGCATTTTCTTTTTCGAACCTGACACACACATTGCTTTCTAGTTTCTTTGGGAACTGACAGACCGACTCGCCAGTTCGTTCATTCACAACGCCATTCCATACATACGCAACGTTGACTCGGAAGGCATTACACAGTTCACAGTGTGTCGTCTGCATGGCTCCATCGTCCACCCTTGCGCTCAGCAACTGAAGAAGCGTGTACCACTCGTGACAAACAAGACTCACCCCCCCACACTACGATGCACTCGTTCACGAACGCCACGCGGGTCTGCATCCCTGACGTTCTGCAGAACGATGACCAGCAGCATCCCCACTTTGACGACGACGTTCGATACAGCGACAACCTCGGCTCCGGCTTCTCCACGCCCCGGCAGCAGCATGGCGACGACGCTTTGCTGTGCGGAAGCCTCGGCGGTGCCGACCCTCCTAGTTCTAGAGTTCCTCCCCCTCAGACTAAAGCCAGTACTAGCGCAGGAGGAGTTGGGATCCACCGCACGCCAAAGTCTCACTTCGCAATGCTCAGCAAGCAGCTCCAGACGTTCCGGTCCGAGTCCGGGTCCGTGGTGCTCTCGACGCGCTCGGCAGAGGACAACCACGGCGATCGCCTCCAGCAGACGAATGCGACTACTGCTAGCCGCTCAAGCGCTTGCGCTCGCGCAGGTATCCGCGGCGTCGCAGTGGTGATCGCAGGCTGCTTTGGCTTCCACGTCATCGCGCTGCTAGTGTTCTGCTCCAGTTCCTATCGCAACACGATCCAGCCGTGGATCCTCACGTGGATGGAGCCGTACATCCAGCCGTATCAGACCAAGGAAGACGTCGCGGGCTTCGTGTACTTGCTGTGCTGTGGCGTGGCGCCGACGCTTCTCGCGTGTCTGCTGTGGCATGGCTTCAAAGGCAACAAGTTGCTCTACGTGGCGTTCCAGTCCGACAAGCTCTCCCACTTCCTACATCAGAAACCGATGCTTTGGCAATCAGTACGGTGCGTCACTTCATCAGGAGCTACGAATCAAGAGGACCTAGCGGTACCTCCAGACTCCCCATCCTCCTTATCCTCGTCATCGCCACCTAAGTACCAGTTCTACATCGACGCGACCTGGGGCGAACTAGGCTTCATGCTGCTGATGCTCGTGAGCGCCACGATCCTGTTCATCGAGGTCCTGGTCGTCGAAGGGATCTCGTCGCTCTCGTCCACGTCGACAGTCTTCCGCGCCATGGGGAAGAGCTTCGGGTACATCTGCCTGTTCACGATGGTGTGGCTGCTGCTGTCGGTGGACAAGACGAGCTTCTGGATGGAGTTCTTCCACCTACCACACCCACTGGGCATGAAGTACCGGCGATGGCTGGGCACACTCACGCTCGCCTTCGGGATCCTGCACTGCGTCTGCCACGCGATCACCTTTTACCTGCGCGACGAGTTCATCTCGCAGCTGTTGCCGCACTTTGGCGCGATGTATCAGGACACGCCGATCCGCGACTCGAACGGCGTCAACGGAGTGGGCGAAGTCGCGCTCGCAGCGATGATCGTCATGGGGGTCGCGTCGCTGCCGGTGTTCCGCAAGAAATGGTACGCCGCGTACCTGAGCACCCAGCAAATCTGCGGCTCGGTCGCCGTGCTGTCGGTCTGCGCGCACTACCCTCAGGCGCTCTGGTGGCTGTTCCCATCGCTCGTGCTGTTTGTGACCCAGAAGGTTGTTGCCGGAAGCCACGCGAGGTACCCTGTGGAGATCGTGGACATGGCGCCGCTGCCGAATGGGATGACGCGCCTGGTGTGTCGTCGTGAGAAGCAGAAGCAATCGCAAATGGCGGCGTTCACGCCGGGTCAGTTTGTGTACCTGTACGCGTCCCGGATCTCCTGGTTCCAGTGGCACCCGTTCTACGTGGCCAGCAGTCCGAGTGCCCACGACGACACGTTCAAAGTATACGCGCAGGCAAGTGGCGACTGGACCGAGTCGTTCTTCGACCTCAGCAAGCTCGCGTATGCGACCCAGGAAGCCCCCGCGATCTACGCGGATGGATTTTACGGTCCTTCACTACCGATCTACTACGAGCAGTACGGGTGTCTGGTGCTGATCGCTGAGGGTATTGGCGTCACGGGCGTTATCGCGATGCTCGAAGAGCTTTTCTTCAAGGCACAAGCTCGTCAAGTGGCTCGTGAGAGTGGGGATCGCAGTGGCGCTAGCTGGGTTGACGCCTCGGCCTCACACCAGGTCTGGTTCCTGTGGGTCTGCAAGGACATCTGCCTCTTCAAGGAGTTCGAGGATCTACTCACGGCGATCCGAGAGTTTGATCCACACGAAGAGCACTTTCGCATCCGCCTGTTCCTCACAAAGATGCCGGCGATCCAGGAGATCCGATACAAGCCGCCGACGCCCTGCATCTTTGAGGACGCAGCCGATAACCTGCTGTTCGTAAAGAAAGCTGACAGCAAGAAGACCAGGATATCTGAAGGATGTGAGCACCATGCAGTCGACGTTAGTGCTCACGAAGACGCTCCAAAATCACCGCGGCCGCAGAACAAGAGCGGCTGCTTCCGCTTCAAGTCGCGTTCGTTTCAAGCCGCGGTCGCGAGTCCTGTGTACCGAATTCTCGTGGTGCTCGTCGTGTTTGCCGCGACGTTGGTGCTCGCGATTCACGTGGAGTGGCAGGATCACCAGCACGGGAGCGGCATCTTCGGAGGCGAGGCCGAGGAGACTGAGGGTATGTTCCGCCCCATGCACCGCATCGCGTGCGTGTTTGTGATCTTCATGGGCTGCCTGAGCGCGTATCTGCTCATCATCTGCGAGGAGATTGGCAAGATGATCACGAAGTTCAAGGCTCGTGGTCTCAGAAGAAGAGCAAGACGAGGCAGCCAGGGCACAGTATCGAAAAAGCGAGTGCGGCGTCAAACGTGTGGTACCGAATGCGAACCAAGATCCCAATGTGCGACGACCATGTCGACGTCTTCGACGACAAGGAACTCGGTCACCCACTTTGTCGAGATGTCCCCGTATGCTGCTGCTCATCCGGACCCAGGTCAAGTTCAAGGCCACGACCTCGACCAGGTACTAGAGCAGTCGGAAGGCTACGAGGGCCACAATGATGACGATGACGGACAAAGCAACAGCGACCTCTCGGGGAGTGTCTCGATCATCAGTGAGGAAGCAAGCCACCGGTCGGCACTCGACCTCGCGAGCTCGTCCGCTTCTGCCGCCACCAGTACCCAGGAGCCCGACATCCTCGAGAAGCTCAACATCCTGTCGTTCCGCCCCGACGTCGACAAATTCATGGCGACCGTCGCGAAATCGTACTTTGCGTACTCGGCCGAGACCATCGGCGTGTTCGCGTGCGGGAATCCAAAGTTCGTGAGCACGTCCGAGTCTGCGGTGCTCGCAGCGGGGGAGCAGGACTCGAAAGCAGCCTACCGCTTCCATCGCATGGACTTTCGAGTGTAGTGGAGTGAGGTTAAGAACAACAAAGTACTTGAAAATATTGTCGTAATTCATGAAGCAACGCATACAAAATAAAGGATACTACCCACTTGAGAAAACTAGGGAGTACTTAGTAAGCCTTGGCCTTGGTGCCTTGTTCGCGGAAGATCTTGACGTTGATCTTGGCTTGCTTCTCGACCTTCTTGAAGAGCTCGGGGCGGTAGCCCATGGGGAAGAGCGCCTCGAGCAGCACGAACATCGGCGCGGTGATCAGCGCTTGGTCGAGGCTGTCCAGGAGCGCGGGTTTGCGGCGCTCGAACACGCCGTGGCCGATGAACTGCAGCGTCCACGCGATGAGGTGCACGGGCAGCGCGAGCTGCCAGCCCGGGACCCCGTAGCTCTGCGGCGCCATCGCCGACACAAAGTTCGCGAACAGGTACGCGCAGAACACGAGCGCCGCGCCAAGCGAGCCAGCACTAGACACCACGTCCATTCACAGCCAGTCATTTCAGGATGATCAGATTAGGCATCTCGTCACACGTCGCAGATTATTCGAGAGGGGTTATTATATAGGGAAACGTACAGTGGGTCGAGGAGGATGTACCAGGTCATGTACACTGCCGCGATGACCGCCGAGTAGTTGAGCACCATGTACTCGCCGTACGGGACCACTCCGGAGCTCAGGAGCGATGGCTGAGGAGCGAGCGGCTCCGTGTCGGCGAACATGGTGAGCGCCGAGATGAGGATCGGCCAGATGCACATGAAGTGGATCCACTGGTTGACCTTGTCGTCGTGGTAGGACAGGTAGAACACCAGCTGCTTCTCCAGGTTGAAGCGGTCGGAGAGCGCCCCCATGATGGCGATAAATGAGTGTTGGGTTGCGGCTTGGAGGCTGGTGGCTTGTGTGCTGGTGCTGGCGAATTCGCAAATGAGCTCCTGGGTCTCCTTGTTTTGCGTTTTGTGTTTTGCGTTTTGTGCTTTGTGCTGGTGGTTTGGCGGTCTCTTCAAGGTAGAAAGAAAAAGAGGCATTTTTAGTTTTACCTATTTAAAAGATGTCCACCTTTCTACAAATGTGTTGTGATGGAATTTAGTATTTTTTAATAGTAGATTTCACCTTTTAATAATATGTGTTGAAAGCAGTATGGTGAGCGGTGTTTTTTAAGAGGTGGTATGGACTAAGCAGCGCCATGTTGAAGATTACCAAGAGACTCGCCTGGTCGCATAGAACTGCTCCAAATGTTTTCATCCAATCATCATTCGTAAAAATAGTTGACCTCGCTCTCTATTGGTATAAAACTACGTTTTACTAATCTACAATTTGGCGAATGAGTGATTTTACAGATGCATTTTGCCATTTCATTGGCTGAATATGGCTCCAGCTCGTAATCAGACCCCGAAATGCGTCACATGGACACGAGTGTAGCCATCTCTTCCTTCCCGAATGGCCAACCAACCAAGACGCGCACCTTTGTGCCTCCAGATGATCCAAAAGAACGCCGCCTTTCACACACCTACAATAGCGAGCTGGAACGCCAATGCAGGGCAGACAGACCTGCAGCTTGGTACCGTATCCAACAGGAAGCATCTGGCTTGGCGATGTTGAATTTGCCAGCAGCTAAACGCAAGACAACCTCCCGCACGCTGCTGGCCGGCAGAACGATTGGTTGTTGCTCTCTTCACTCGTTAGTACAAAATTCAGTATTCTTTTCAAATCAACTAGGTAACGCAGTATACAGGAGCCGCGACTCACAAGATGACCTCCTGGAGCTTCTTCGTCTAATAAGCTTGCGATGCCCCCGTGTGATGAGAGAGGCACACGCGCAAGCTCAACCGAAGGCTCTCTATTGTAGTGGTCGGTCACTTTGGGTCACCGTCGCTCGATCTCTTCTTGTTGTTTTTTTCTATTCTATCGTGGCTGAACCTGGTTTTCCCAAAGCCCGCCACCTCTCTCTCCAACCTCCTCGCTCTCTTCTCAAAGGGCGAGTCAGGTCCAATACTTAAGAGGACACGACGATTTCCTCCATCGTCGTCAGGTTTCTTGCGATGCCTTCCGCCCCACTGACGAGACAGTTGAGCAGCAGCAGCTCCTCCATCGACACCTTCTCGAAGCGGTTGGTCTCCATGAGCCACTCGACGTACGCGGCCTTCATGCTGTTGGCAATGTCGCTCAGCGTAAAGTCCTCGACGTTCAAGACATCGTGCTGACGGCGCATGGGCGAGAACATGTTGTAGCCGCCCGCAGTTCCGGTCGACGCCCTTCGCATGAGGTTCTGGATGTTCTTTGGTGTGATCGCCGTTGTCATGTTGACAGTCGTCGAGGCCCGCTCGCCACCACCTGGCGCTTGAGGGGTGACACCGCCGCTACTCCCCCGAGGGTCCTCCTCATTGATCCGAGAGAGCGCTCCGCTCATCGAGCCACGAGCCACTGACCCCTGTCGTCTCAGGATAGGCGCCTTTGGCTTGTGGGTCTGGTACACTTCCACCTCGAGCTTCAGTCCGTTCTCGAGCGCGTCCATGAACTCCTCGAACGACACCTTGCCGCTGCAGTCCTTGTCGACAATGTCCATGAACTCGGCCACGTACTTGTGGATCTCGTCCTCCTTCACGGCCCCGGACTGCGCAAAGATGCTCTCGAGCATCACGGACACCTCGTCCGCGTCGATCTCGCCGCTGCAGTCCTTGTCGGCGAGTCGAAAGGCCTCTTTCATCTGCATGAAGATCGCCGTCTGCTCCGGGTCAGCGTACAAAAAGCCGTCGCTAAAGAGCATCTGCAGCGTCGTGAACGTGTCCGTGACCGACGACTGGAACTGGTGGCTCGCCGACGCCCACTTCTGGTACGTGTTGTCGCCGTTGTTCTCGTTCATCTTCTCCACGCCGCCGTCGCGGATGTCCACGGCGTTCTTGAGGTTCACCTTGTTCTGCTTCACGCGGAAGTTGAACCAACGCACGAGCTTGTACAGCAAGTTGTTGTTGTTGAGCAGCCGGTGCGAGTTGTCGAGCACGGACTCGTACTTCTGGTACGAGAACGCCGGGCGCCACAACATCGGCTCGGCGTTCGCCTCGTGGAGCAACTTGCGCTGCTCGACGAGCAACGCCGGCACTTTGACCTGCAGGATGTCGCGCAGCTCGGACATGGTGTCTTCGTCGATCACGTCCGAACTGGACAAGTGGTGGCCGAAGAGCACGTCGAAGCTCTTCTGCAGCTGCTTGAGCGTCTCCTGGATGTTCGCACGGAGCAAGCCCGTCGCGCTCTCGGGACAGAGCGCCAGCTCGATTAAAATGAACAGGATGATACCCACCGAGGTCTGCGCGAGACTCGAGTACGACGAGATCGCGATGCTCGCCGAGCTGTCGGTGCCGCCGGCGATGCACACGTCCGATTGCTTGAGCAGGATGCCCGCGGCAATGAACGCCGACACCAGGCCAGCGTACGAGCCGTAGCCGCCGGAGAACCGGACGTACATTGAGACCGCGACCCAGATGAAAAGCGCGACGTCCGACAGGAACACGTTCATGTACTGGGGACGGCACACCTGGGAGATGAAGAACTGGAACACGGACGGCACGACACTTCCGGCCACAACACCGCCGACACGATTCACGGTGACGCTGAACGAGCCGCCGATGTGGTTACCCATGACGTACGCGACCGCAGATGGGGTCGTCGCACTGTACGCGTACACGTACACGGCCAAAAAGGTACCCATGAGGATCGCGATCGCGACCTTGAACGCCGAAAGCACTTTGAGGCGCGTGAGGTGGCTCACGATGAAGAAGCCGCGGATCGACTTCTTGATGAACGACTTGGCGCGGATGCCGTCGGCGTGCTGCTTCTCGTTGTGGGTCGTCTGGAACTCGATCAGCGTGCTGCAGAACGAGTTGAGCGAGAAGAGGAACAGGTTGAGCGGCACGTTGCCCTCCACGTCCTTGAGCGTCGCCTTCTTGGCGCGCAGCGTGCGGTTCTGCGTCGACCGGTACCGGTGCAGCGTGTTCTCCATCTGGATCTCCAGGGTTCGGATCGACTGGAGGTCCAGGTCTGTAGATAGAAAGTAGCACACAGTAGATAGAACCAAGGTTAGTATCGATCAGCGTTCAGTCAAACGCATAGCTTAAAGACCAAGGGCACTTACGCTTGGAGCAGTTGTGCACTTCGGTCGAGATCTCGTTGAGTAGGTCGCCCGAGCGCATCTGGATCACGTAGATCTCGCGCTGCAGCACCTTCATGTACGCAAAGTGCAGGTGTTCGTACTGCTCGAGCTGCATGGCGCTGTTGAGCGACCGCAGGTCCGCGATGAGCGAGCCGATGAGGCGCACGTAGTTCTTCGTGACCGAGCGGTTGAACTTGAGGAAGTAGTGGAAGCACACGAGCTGCTCCCACCAGACGTCCTCCAGCAGCGCGTTCATGTGCATGTGGCGCGCCGACGCCGCGTCGAACTTGCGGCGCAGCTTGAGCTTGAGGAAGTTCATGTGGTCCACGTTCTTGTTCTTGAAGCAGTACGAGTCCACGATGATGTTGAGCAGGTCCAGGATGTCCTCCGAGCTCTTCTGGGTCTCAGCATGCAGGCGTCGGATCGCACTGTAATCACCAGTTCATAGTATCCATATTCGAGGGTTAGTCTCTACTACGCCTAGGCTAGCAGTAGCAATAGAGATAGGTAGGCAGGACTTACAAGACCGGGTACGGGATGAACATGATGAGCAACGAGATGAGCGTGCCGACAAAGCCGACGAGGAAGTACATCTCGAGGTTCTTGAGGATGTTCTCGGTCTCGAAGAACGCGTCGCCCGTGGTCTTGAGCTTCGTGCCGTCGAGCGGGTTCGCCGGGTTGATGATCGTCAGTGCTGTGAGTACGTAGATAGGTACAACAATGTTAGACATTGGTTCTAGGGTTTCAAGGTCCCAATAGACAAGCGAGGGTCCACGTACCAAAGTAGAGGTTGTTACCGAGCGCGAACTTCTTGGTGTTGTTCTCGATCGGCAGCAGCAGGATCACGACGGTGAACAGCATCATGAACGGCAGGATCACGTAAAAGTTGTGCGCGTTGACCCAGTAGGCGCTGGAGCTGAACGTCTTGGTGATCTGGTAGAAGCCCTCGGTCGGGTCCTCGGCATTCGGGTCCGACGTCCTGATCGTCACGAGCGCAAACAGGATCATGTTGTAGATCAGCGCCATGCCGACGCCGTAGAACGCCTGGCAGACCTCGCGGATCGTCGCACCGACGTTCTTCTGCGCCGAGAAGATCACGGCCACGGCGCAGTAGCTGAGACCGCCCAGGTAGTACCAGTCCGGGAACAGGAACCACTTCTTCGAGTGCTCGCTGTTCGGCTCGTAGTCCGGGTCGCGCGTCTGGATCGCCGACGCCAGCAGCACGCCGCACGCCACGCGGATCGACATCTCGGCATTGAAGCGGAACTCGGCTGCGCAGGGAAACAGTAGCAATCGAGAACAAGAGTTAGGAGAGGGCCAAAGCTGGTGATGACATTGGCTGTAAGGGCACTGCTGCTGTACTCACGGGCAAAGCGCTCCTGCTTGAGCGAGCCCTTGCGGTTGCTGCCCATGTCGATGTTCATCTTGGCGGCCTTCTCGCCCATGTCCTCGCTGCCGAACGTCATCCGGCGCACGCGAGGCGCCAGCGGGCTCTGGAAGTCGCTGCCGATGCTGCCGCGGTGGACGCCGTCGTTGGCATTCAAGGGAACTGTTAGGTCACTATTGATTCAATAATGCCACAAACACACATCCATGCAATTGACATCAAGAGAGAGAGAGAGACGAGGAACAAAGAAGAACATTAGCATGTCAGCGTGTAGGACAATATGAACAGACAGAGGACACTTATGCATAGAGGGAAACACACACGTACTTCATGGTAATGGTGCTGCGCTCACGCTCTCTCTCTCTCTCTGCGTACGCTCACTCACTCAACGCGTCTCTGTTGATGGACGCTCGTTCGGCGCGCGCTGGCTGCTCTGCTCTGCTCTGCTCTCTCTTGTCTGGAAATGAAGGAGTGCACGGTATTGTACTGGGCTGCTTGATTCGCAAATGGCAATGGACAGGAAGGAGGAATAAGAAGACGACGAGTCCCACGTGGAGGTGGTGTGCGTCTCCGTCTCTTGTGTGTCAAACTGCGAGTGACTGTGTCTGCGGAACAGCTGGGCTTCTGGCGATCGCCATGGGATCTCCCGTCACTTGCTCGACAGGATTCACGTGGCGCCTATCAAATTGATGCGGAGCCATCCATGCGCAAGCACGCAAATGAGGCTCAGACGAAACAGCTGATCTACACAAAAGTATTTACTTCTTCGTACAGTTAACAAGTTCAGAAGGATGAATTATGACTGGTACGATATGTATTTCCGCGTCAAAGAGGTTTCATAAATGCATGGGACACATTTCCCTTCGGATGCCGAGCGCATCGTATTTTGGAGCAAAAACTTGGTTTCGAAAATGCGATGGCATGTTCTGGGGAAAATTAGACGCTGTCGATTTTGAAAACACGATTCTCAAAAGCACTTTCCAAGGCTTTTCGAAGTCGAGGACCTGATCCAAATTGCGTCGTGTATTCGAAAGTGGCAGTGTCGACTCGTTTCTGTCCGCCTGAGTCACAACATGACGCTCCTCAGCAGAAGGGGCTGTCGCAGAGTTTCTTGGAAGCCCCAAAACCAACGACCCGCCAAACCAACAACACCAGGCTCGCTGGCCGTGCTTGCATGCCAAGACCAGTCTCTCTCTCTCTAACCTCTCGTTCCTCTCTTTGTCTTGCTGGGGCTAACTGACTGTAAAGCCAGAGAGGGATGGAGAGAGAGAGGCAATCAATCAATCTGCTTGTTGAGGGTTTCAAGATAAAAAGATCGCTCGCTTCGTCTCTCGCTTCAAGATACGGAGCGGACGAACTTTGAGAGGATTGGTGGTGGTGGAGAGGCTGTGAAGGGTGGAGGATACGAACGGGTTCAACGAAGAGGAGATGAGGATCAAGATCCCTCTTTCCATCTAATAATGATTGACGAAATTTCTCTCCATTTTATAAACAACAGCTCTATCTATCTATCTGTTGATCTCTCTGGGTTTGCCAAAGGCTCGTTGGGCTCGTTACTAGGCTTTGTGGATAACTCACACAAAGCGATTTTGAATGGGAAAATACACAATGTCCCAGTTCTTGGTGGACGCATTCTTCGTGAAGAAAAGGCGTCCTCCAAAGCCTTTGGTCTGCTATTAAATCAGCAAGCACATGCAGCGCACCTGCTCCGCCATGCTGCTGGCAGGTTTTCGCTGCTTGCGTCAGCCAGGCGCTCGCAGCAATGGATCTGTTTCTTTTTTTCTACAAAAGGCGTCTTGATCGCACCTGAGGTGCGATTGTCTATTAGATTCCGAGCTGAATGGAAACGGTGTTTGCACCGGATCGCTCGCTGTTTGTGCGTCGGTCTGTCAAGTGAAGAGACCAAAGATGCCTCGCTTTCGATTAATTTGGGTCATGCGAAAACTCACATTTGTAAAGGCTGTAAAATGCAAATGATAAATAATCGGAAAGATCGCTCAGTTGAAAACCTACATACTGGTCAACAGCGAGCGCCAACGTTGACTGTGAATGTGATGATAAGCATTTCGCATGTCACGCACCTTGCGAGCATTGACAACCGTCGACAAACAGAGAGGCCGCAGCAGCTGCCGAGAACTGTCGAGGATGTCGAGGCCTGCAGGGGGAACGAATGGCAAACAGCATTCCTGGTCTTGATCCTGTTGCTGGTAAATGATGCCCACTCGTGATCGGTTGATTTGTGAAAGAGCTCATATCTCAAGTACAGTGAATATGAACAGCAAGATCAGAGTACAAAGCCGATGGTTCAGCTTTAAGAAGGCAGGTTTCCCTCGAGCAAATCTGAACATGACAGTGAGTGCAGGTCATGGAGCACAATCCAGATGTGAATACTGGTATTCACTTTCATCAATGACGAGATCGGCAATCCAAAAATGTGCAGACTTTGTTTTTGACTCAGCACCTGGACTTGATTGTACACTCAATAGCCAATCAACTTCCCACCTCAAGGAGAGCGTATTCTCAGCTAATGCGGCTGCAGCTGCAGCTTCGTTGGCGACCGACTGGCGGCGGCGCCTGTGCGATTCAAGCTCCACTTGGCCGACCAAGAGAACTCGTGCATACCATTTGACGCGGAGTTCCTCAGCGCCTTCTTTGGGATTGCTGCGCAGACAACGCAGCAAAAAAACAAAGACAACGACAACAGCAACCCAAGTACGTGTCGCCCACGCACACGCAATACAAGCTCGCGCTGCAGCAAATTCTGAACGACATGCCGTCGAAAGTGCAGGACCAAGTGCGGAACACGGTGCTCTTCTGTCCGATCGCGTGAGATCGCACAGCTCGGAGCGCACGTGCACAAGGACCTCTTCCGGGTGGAGATCGGTCACAAGTCGGCGCTCGGACAGCTGTCAACGGCAGAGATGGGGAGGTTGCTGTCCGCGACTGTGAACCACTCGTCAACTCGAGCGGAGAAAGTAGCAGACAGGATTCCTCGGAACTATGCGAGTGTGCTCCATTTTCGCGCACGTACGTTCGGGCGGATGGTGCTCGTCTCAGTCCAGAGTACGTGCGAAGCTTCGAAGCAATGTGCTCTGCTCTCGGCGTCGCGCAAGAAGTTAAATCTGTACGTTTGACCAACGTCTTCAGTGGCTACTACGGCACATTTCGGTACAAGATGTGGCAGTGGCTAGCGTATTGTCTCTTCATCAACACTTTGACCTCTTCTGTGACGAGTCTGGCGATCAAAGACGGTACTTCGACGAGGGGGACAAGAACGCCATTCTGAGCATCCTTCAGGCTCGAAAGCCGTCGACGCTGCTTCACGATCTCGAAAGTTTCCGCAACTTCGATTACGAGCTAGAAGACGACGGACTTGGATGCGAAGATGACGACACATTTTACATCGAGTATTGCGGATTTGGAGGTAACGACGAAGATGATGAAAGCGAGTATGGACGCGGAAGTGAAGCAGATGGTGACGAGGAAGACTTCGAGTTCTCATATTCTGAAAAGGTTAGTCATGATCCCGAAGCCCTCAGTATATTGTGTGCGAAGAAGGCTGCGACGCGAGTGCCGAGCTCGTTTACTTGAGCATCGATACTTCGGTTAAAGTCAGTCCGTACATCGATGTGGCTGGGGATTCGGAGTTCCTCGTTCTCAAGACAAGCAGCATTTTCCCGATCATCAGGAATGACAAGAAGCGGGGCTGGGTCGACATTGTCGTCCCGTGCTACGGGTTCTGCAGCGTAGCACGAGAATTCGTGGGTCACTTTCTCAGAAACCAGCTCCCACGTCCCCAGGTGTACACGGGATCGACCTCGACGCTGGAGCTGAAGTTCAGTAACGAGCCGGACGAGACGTTGGTGCTTCCGCTGATACGCTATCTCGGTCCCAAGTT
>JAADVK010000579.1:0-21297 GCA_023334975.1 Globisporangium sylvaticum | reverse complement strand
TGGCGTTCGAGAGCTCGGCGACCCGGCCCTTCTGGACGTCGTGCTCACGGTGGCAGAGCCGGATCTCCTGCTTCGCCATCTCCAGCAACCGCGCGAACTCGTCGCATTGCTCGCGCAGCTGCTGCAGCTCATCGGTATCAGGCGACGGCTCTTTGTTTGAGGAACTAGAAGCTGCTGCTGCGGTTGGGAACAGACTCGACATGCGCTCGTGGTTCTCGCTTGATACTTTCGGGTCCCCGCCACCAGAAGCCAAGCTGCTGGTACTGCTGTTCCTGGCAAACCCAAGACCTGACAGGTTGGTCTGCGAGTGGAACTCGCGCAGATCCGCCATCTCGGCCTGCAGCTGGGCATTCACCTGCTTCAGCTCCGCCATTTCGAGCTCATTGCGCTCGATCTGGCTCTGCAGCCCGTCGATCTCGCTGAGAAACGTGGAGCGCACGAACTGGTCCAGTTTGTTCATGCGCTCGACGATCTCAAGCGTGAACTCCTGCATGTACTGGAGCTCCTTGTCACTGTCGTCATCCTGTCCACCACCGCTGCTGCTGTTATTGTTGGGTGGATCAGAATGATCGGAAGCCTCAGTTGCAGTTGTTGTTGAGATCGCTGCAACCTGCTGGATCGCGAACTGGAAGAGCTCAAGCAGTCCGCGCGCAGCTGGTCCGCATGATCTCCATCTACGACCACGCCGTCACCATCGTCGTCTTCGTCGTCGCTGGCCCATTCCGACATGAGACTCGCGCAGCTGAGACTGTTCTGCAGCGGTCGCAGCAGATCAAAGAAGTGGATCGTATCGTCCTCCTTTGGTGGACTCTGTGCCAGCTGTGCAGATGAAGAGAATGACGATCTTGAGGCGAACAGAGTCGGTTCTCCCTCGTGTCCTGGCTCTGCACTTGTACCTGCTGCTGGTGTCGTGTTCTTGAGGACGTTCCTGGTGGACATTTTCAACATGGACAATTGCGCTTGCAGGGTCTGCATCTTACGGGACTGGCTCGAATATTTTGGCTCGTTGGAGGATATTGTTACTGAAGTCCTCATTGTCATTGCTGCAGAGGGGGACGTCTTCGGATTCAGAGCTCGGCTACTAGTACCAGGTCCACCAGCAGCTCCACCGATTTGCTGGCTCTGCTTGGTCGGCGACTCACCTCCACCGCCGCCGAGTCCACTCACGCGATGCGCCAGTTTGAAGCTGCTCTTGGTATTAAACGACGACGCCGAGGGGCTCGTCACGAGCGCGAATTGGCTGCGCAGGCGCGACACGTGCTGCCGGAGCTTCTGCGGGAGCTTGGCCTCGGGACTCGAAGGCGGTGGCGACTTGGCGCCTAAGGCCAAGCTGCTGGACTCGACGACAGGCTCCGCTGGCCCTGCCCCTGGACCGATTCCGATCGTTAGCATCGAGATCCGCGCGTTCGTGCTGGTCTTCTTCATCATCGCCAGGATCGACGACGCATTCTGGGACGAGACATTCTGCGACGCCGACCGCGCCTTTGGGCTTGAGGAGCTGGACGGCGACGTGCACGAGGAGTTTGTGAACCCCACGCGGTGCTTTGCTGCCGAAGACGCGGAGGATGGAGAGGAGACCGACGGACTTCGCGCACTGCCGCTCGCTGCTGCTGCTGCTGCTGTTGCTGTGGCACTGGAGCCGCTGGGCTTGCTGGACGCGCTCTGCAGTGCCGTGAACTCGCTCTCTTTCGTCATCGCTTCTGTATGCTACGCTGCAATAGCGCCACCTTCATCGAGTGATTCGCGTGCACGCTCGGAGCATTATTGTGCGTGTCTGTCTGCTCTCTTGCGACGACACTCGAAAGCCAAAGAGGCGCTAACGCCAAGGCCGAGTCTCCAGAGCAATTGGCTCGAGAACGCAGTAACTGCTCCTTCAAATAATAAGGACCTGAGCTTCTTCAACTTCAATCACACGTCACACATTTGCACCACTTTGTCAAACGTGGCGCAGCATTTAACTCACACCTGTCCATACACGCACTCCATCATTGGCTCACACTCTCTGTGCATTGATTGACACCACTTACACAAGTGACCTGTAGCCAGCGCGAGGTTAGTTCGTTAGTCTACCTCTGTGAGCTCTGCCCTTGCATGACCCTCTGGTCTGTTCCTGTCTTACACCAGGTAGAGTCGTGGGAAACGCGGCACCGCGAGGCCCTGCTCCTCCATCTCCTTGAGCGTCGCCTTGTTGAGCTCGGGCATGCGCAGCTGGCGCCACGTGAACTGTGCGCGCGTCGTCTTCTTCCCCTTCGCCACCGTTGGTCCCGCCGCCTCCACCACAAAGTTGCGGTCGTCGGCGAGCGCGAGCAGGTCCGCAACGTTCACGCGCTCGCCGCTGGCGACGCCGTTGAGCGCATCCGAGAACGCCTGGCGCACCCGGTTGACCGTGTCCAGCACCTCCATCTTCAAGCCCGTCTTCGGCGGCAGCACCGCCACTTGGCCGTCCACCTTGACCGTCACCATCTCGTTCGTGGCCTCGTTCACAAACACCCAGATGTTCGAGCTCTGGCGCGCGCCAACGAGCAGCATGGTCGGGTAGTAGCCGATCGAATCCGGTGGCAGCAGCGTGCACTTGCTGCAGAACATGCGCGTTTCGTCACCCGTGAACAGCCGCTCGACGTACACGGCGAGCAGCTTCTGACTCGGCAGCTCGCTGTCGGCGTCCACGCGCACTGGCAGCGAGAAGAGACTGCGGCCGCCGAGCGTGACCTTCACGTTGTCCTTCTGCTGAGCCCACGCGAGCGCCGACCCGTTGCTGTTGCCGATCCGGAAGCGCAGCTTGAGCTCAAACGTCTCGTCCTCCGAGTTCTGCGTGCGCACGCCAAAGTCCACGGGGAACCGCTGGTCGCGAATGTAGTAGAGCAGCGACACCGGAAAGCTCATACGCGGCAGCAGCGCATGGAAGCCTTCGTCTAGGGCTTGTACCTGGGTTCCTTCATCTCCAGTGATCGCCTGTTGTTGCTGATCACTAGGCGCGTGCGTGTACAGCGACACGGTCTTGCCGTCGTACGCGATCGCCGCAAACTCCTTGAGCGAGTTGGTCGACGCGCTCGCGAGCTGGTCAAACATCTCGATGCGCTGCTTGTTTTTCATCTTGGAGAAGAACCCGAACGACTCGCTGTCGACCCTGAGGTCGATGCGGTCCATGCCGTCGAGGTCGTCGTCGCCGAAATTCGCCGGTTGCGACAACGAGCCGCCAATCAGGTGCTCGTCGTAGTTGTGCACCATGAGGAACCGGAGCACTTCTTCCTCCTGGTTGCGACCCTCGAGCGCGCTCTTGGAGAACTTGATCAGCTGGTGGTCCACGCACTGCGAGCTCGCGTACGTGTCCAGACGGTAGAGCATCTCGGTTGATTTCGCGTCCAGCAGCTCGCCAAAGCCGTTCACGACGCCGTTCTTCTGCAGCGCGATCAGCCGGTTGCACAGGTCCGAGATCAAAAAGTTGAGCGTCTGGTAGCGACGCAGAGAGATCGATTTCTGGTGGCAAAGGTACCCCAAGTTGAGCTTCCGCGACGGCGTGTGGCCCGCCATGATCTCCAAGTACATGCGCCAGACGCCGAGCGGCTCGCTCCAGGCGCCGGCGTCCGCGTTCATCTTCGCCTTGAGGTTCTGGTTCATCTCCTTCAGGTACTTCATGGGCGAGTGCGCGTGGTAAAACGACGGCGCGAGGAACAGGTCCGGCACGCCCAACACCGACGCGAGGATCACCACATTGAGCAGCAGCGGCCAGGATTCGCCACGTTGACTTGCTTTTGACGTTGGCGACAGAGCCACGTTGCTGTTGTTGGTGGTTGTCGCGTCCACTGAAGGCTGCGGCGGCCCTGGCTTGTGCACCAAGTACATGCCCGTCATCACGAGTCGGCACAGGTGCAAACTCAGTGGCAAGTGGCACACGAACGAGCCAAACGTGGTCATCTTTGCACTCTGTTCGTTCGCAGAGTCGAGCGCGTCGAAGTGCGCGAGCAGCTTGTACGCTCCTTCGACGTTCTGCAGGTCCGGGGCGTCCAGCGCTTGCGTGAGCAGCGCACTTGGCGTGCCGAACTGGTCCATTTTGCCCTTGAGCAGCAAGATAATGCGGTCCAGCGGCTTGCGCAGCATCTCCGGCGTCGAGTATTCAAGCATGCACGACTCGTAGAACGCCTGCGAGAACATGTGGAACGCCGTGCCGGGCATCACGCGACCCGCGCGGCCCGAGCGCTGCTTGGCCGACGCCTGCGAGCACCACGTGTCGATCAGCACTTCGGCGTGCGTGCTGCCGGCGTTCGGCATCTCGATCTGCTTCTCAATGCCGCAGTTGATCACGTGCGTGACGTCCGGGATCGTCACGCTCGACTCGGCAATGTTCGTCGACAGAATGATCTTCGTCGACCGCTCGTCGATTGTGCGGAACGCCTCCTGCTGGTGCTCGAGCTCGAGCGCCGAGTGGAGCACGAACACGCGCACGAGCTCGCTTGACGTGAGTGCCGCGAGCGCGCTCAGCGACTCGAACATCGCGTTGATGCTGCCGATGCCCGGCAGGAACACCAAGATGCACTGGGACTTTTGCTGCCGCTGGTTCGACTCGATCAGCAGCTTGATGAGCTCGAGAACGACCACGAGCTGCTTCTCGAGGATCGCCGACACCGCCTTCACGGCGGTCTCGCTGTTGCCCCGCACGCGGCCGTTCACGAGCGTCTGGAATTTGTTATGCATGAACAAGAACTCCTTGCGACAGCGGTCCATGAGGCTCGGGTAGCGAGCCCCCAGGTCGTCGATGAACACGTACTCGACGGGGAACAGCTTGGAGCCGACGAACAGCGGCTTCTTCTTGGTCAAGCGCGTCGCGAGTGAGTTCGCAAAGTACTTGAGGATCACCTTGGCGTCCATGGTCGCCGACATGATCACCAGGCGCAGATGCGCGTTGCCGCTCAGTTGCAATCGCAGCAACAGCAGCAGCAGGTCGACGTCCATGCTGCGCTCGTGCACTTCGTCGAGCACCAGGTGCGTGATCTTCGCCAGCGCGTCCGGGTCGTGGATCAGACGCTCGACCATGTACCCGGTCGTCACGTACGTGATCTTGGTCTGGCTCGACACCATTTGCTTCTGGCCGATGCGGTAGCCAATCACTTTGCCCACGTGTCCGTCCTCGTTGAACTCGTTGCCCTTGCGCATCCCCGCGACTGTGTTGGCCAGCTCAATCGCGGCAATGCGGCGCGGCTGCGTGACAAAGATGTTGACCGGACGATCGGTGGGCGGATTGCGCAGCGCAGCGTCCAGTAGGAACTGCGGCACCGAGGTACTCTTGCCGCAACCGGTCTCGCCCTGGATGATCGTGATCTGGTTGCTCACGACGTTGTTCAGGATCTCATGGCGGTGCTGGAACACCGGCAAAGTCTCCATCAATCCCTGCAGTCCCTGGATCTTCCTGGGTTCGCTGGACGCTAACGTAGCACTCACAGCCCCCAAATTCGATGACCCCGTGCCATTATTGCCATGTCTAGGTGCTGATGCTGATGATCCGCCAGGGGAAGCTGAGCCGTTCTTCGACTTGGACTTGCTCTGCTTCTTGCTAGTTCCAAAACGCTTCACCACGGACGCTGGGGTCAACCCTTTCAACGCTTTCGCGGCAGCGGATTTCTTTTTAGACTTGGTAGTGGAGCTGCTGCTGACCGACGATGGCGCCTTTGGCGGTTGCACTCGAGGGATCGCGATGCTAGGCGGTGGGAGCGGAGGAAGTGGTGGTGCGGACAACCCCATTGAGAAGGGAGAAGACGGCGGGAGGGGCGGAGGCAGAGGTGGGTTCGAGCCATTCTGCGCGTACTGCTCAGCTTGCTTCTTGGCTTTCTTCAGCGCATTCTTGGACGGACTTGGTGGGACCACCACACTTGGTGACGCTTGTTTCCCATTAACCTTCACCTTCAGATTCTCATCAGTGATCTCCAGGTGTCCAAGTTGAGTGGACAACTTGTCCACCGGAGTCAGGCTAGAGCCATTGATAGCAGCGCGAATGATCGGCTGCGGCGCTGGAAGCAGCTTCTTTAAATGGTTCAGCGCGTTGCGAGTTTGCACGAAGCGTTTCCAGAGTTTCTTCTCCGTCACGACAAGCTCTGTACTGAACTGCTGGAGAATCGTCTCCACCTGAGGCTGCGAGAGGGTGCTGCTGCTGTTGGTACTGTTCAAAGAGTCGCTCCAGGCCGCCTGCACGCCATTCCCGCCACTGAGCGAATCGCAGACGCGAATGAACACATCCGACGAGAAGAACGTCGCGCAACCCGCAGTAGCCGGCGGCTTCTCGCCGAGAATCGCGCGCAGCTGGTAGAAATGCTTGAGCATCTCCAAGTACACGGTCACGGCCGTGTAGACGCCCCACTCGATGGACGTCTCCTTGATCTCGACACCGGCAACGTCCAGTTGTCCTCGTGGACCTCCTGGCCCTCCTCCATTACTCGACGATTTCGTTGACGACGACTTGGTGTTGACACAGAGCAGCGACGTGAGCAGCAGGATCTCGATCCTCCGGTCCGTCAGCAGCGTGCAGTCGTGAAGGTACGCAGCGTCGTACTTCTTGAACACGAGCAGCGCGTACGCGATCGTCTTGGTGTCAAAGCCCTCTCTGTTGGCCTTCCCCAGGGTTCCGCAGAGCGACATGGCGTGGAGCGCGCTCGTCGCGTCGTGATACAGCAAACTGACCACCAGCTCACGGAGCACGCAGTCCACGGTCTTGGGTTTGCGCATGTGATGCGGCACCGAGTGCAGCTGGTTGAGAAAGTCCAGGCGCTTGAGGATCACGATGTGGTCGTACTTGTCGCCGGCGTCCACTTCACGTACTCTTAACACATTGAGCGCGTGGTACGCAAGCTGGCGAAGCTCGGCCAGCAGCCCCGGGATTGACCGGCCTTTCACGAGCAGCGGGTCGAACCGGTTGCTGAGACTGCGCGTCTGGGTCTCGAGCACGTCGATCGCCGAGGGTGGGAAGTCGTACCGGTCCAACAGCTTTCTGTACGTGTTGAGCTTGCTCCTCGAGAGCGACGCCTCGATTGAGATCGGGAACCGCTGCAGGAATGCTCTCGAGTGGCCGTAGAACCGGTAGATCTCGTACAGCGAGCGCAGGAAACCCGGTTTCTCGGCTTCGATCTGCATCAGCACGGGGTTGTCGAGCACTGGCAGTTGGTGCACGATCCACTTGGCCGCGTCCTTCGGGAACAGCGAGCTGCCTTCGTTGTTGACGCGCTGGATCGGGAAATTGAGCTTCCGCGCCATGTCGAACTCCACGTCGAGCAGCGGCGTGAGATCGTTCGAGCACAGCAGCGCCAGGTCCACGAGCTGGTCCACACTGCTGAGTCCCAGCGATGCTGCGACCAGCTCTGGCGTGAACACGCGCGCGCTCACCACGCCCGTGAGCTCGTTGATAGTTAACTTTGAGAACGGGATGTACCGAATGCCGCGCATGCACAGGAAGTCCGAGTCACGGCCCAGCACAGCGAACGCGTACTGCGTGCGCACGAGATCGGCGAGCTCTTCGTCGGCTTCGCGCTTCGCGGTCTTGATCGCGATCCCGTGCTTCTTCAGCACGGCGCGCAGCTTCTCGCGCGCAAACGGGAAGCAGCCGTTCGTCTGCTGCAGCAGCTTGGCCGTGCGCTCGCGGTTGCCCTGCGCGAGGCGCATCTGCGGTGGTGCTACATCGCGATCCTGTGTAGTAGGCGCGACAACAGCGACTGATGGCTCAGTACTAACGCTTGTATCAGCGACTGGCACAGCCGGAATAGCAGCAGCGGCTTCTTCAAAGAGCGCGTCGGCGAGCTCGTGGATGCGCTCGGCCTTCTGCAGCGCGCGGTCCTGCAGACAGTAGCCCTTGCGGTGGTCTTCGCCGCCAAAGCACTGCGGCGGGTCGGTCACGAACACGAGCGCGATCCTGGCGTCGCGCAGCGTCTTGAGCCAGCGCTCCAGGTACTGCTCGAGGCGGTCGGGGCAACCGCCGAGAAGCAGCCACGCCTGCGGGGAGAGGCTGCGCTGCTGTCCTTGTTGTCCCTGTTGCTGGTATTGCTCCTGCTGCACGTGCTTGAACAGCAGCTCGCACACGTCGTAGAGGAAGCCGACAAAGTCCACGGCCAGCGTCGTGTCACGGAGCTCCTCGCATTGCGTCGACGTGGACGCCTCGTTCTGCGCGCAGTACGTGGTCAGACCGCGGACGCCCATGGCTTGTGCAGGTGTGAGTAAGGGATACAGACAGATACAGAAGGGGACGCAGTGAGGGGGACACGCGGGCGTGCGTGCACAGACAGACAGGAAGAGCGGGCGCTTGGTGATGCGGAACGAGCGTCGGCTGCTGCAGGTGTTGCCGCCGTTGCTTTCTTCGTTCTCCACCAGTTTGTGCAGCTTCTCTCTGAGGTTTCGACTCAGAAAAAAAAGAAGCGAAACTCAGATCTGAATCGACTGGGTCTTGTTTCATCATGACAATGGGTTGAAAACCATCATCTCAAAAAGTACGCGCGCACCTATCGATCACTTCATAAAGTACGCACCCACTTATCGATGCCGAGATGCTGAGAGAGATAGGAGATAGAGGGCCAGGATGCACAAATTTGAGAGGTAAACTTCAGACTGATAAAGTGATGGCACGCGGAGGACACCCCTAAAAAGAACTCGAAATTTTCGTACGCACACAATCGGAAATGACAGCTGTAAATGCTGTGTGTTCTCAAAGCCGTTCAAACACAATCGCTTCTCAGACAAGTTGCTACTGTTTGGCTTGCCGCACTGCTCATAACTGCAAAGCGAACCATCCCTATAAAACATGAGAAAGCGATTGGAGAACTTTGGCACAATATTTAATCAAAGTTCCTTTCGAACACACACTTCAATCATTGTTGTTTGACCCAATGAGATGTCGACACGTCAGGATTGTTTTTCGTTCTTTCGTGCAGGCTTCTCGACCGAGGTTTCATAAAATACATCAGATTTGGATTTACGATTAACGTAACAGATCGCCAATTCAACCAAGCCCCGTCACACTCTACAAGTCATCCTTTTTTATATCTGTGCTCTTTTTCTTTCGTTTACTCATTTCTGACCTTTGAACAAAACGCACAAGGTTAATTCCAATCCCTCAACACGACGAGTGTCATTTGTTCCGCTCAATGCAATTTTTCTTCACACTCGTCTAACTAACTGTGAAGATAGAGCCAATACAGCCGGGTTGATTCGATACACAATAGGGATATCTCGTAACACGTTTCCCATCCCCGTCCCGCGCACTTTGCCCTTTTTTGCTCCACCGTGTCCAACTCTCCCAAATCCGAATGTTGTTTGCCACAGAAAATTCATGGTTTGACGGCAAACAAGCTATTTTCCGTCCCCACCACAATGAGTTAAAAAATGTTCTATCGCATACATTACCACACAAAAATGAAATACCATGCGTTATAAACTTGTTTTGCAGCAGCCAGCCGCCATTTGCCACTCTCCATAAACCTCCTTACTTGATCCCCGTCAAGGCTGTTTATCAAGATTTTCGATAAAGACGCGATTCATCGCCGATTTCTAAACGAAGTGTGTGTACAACAATACGAGTCGTGCCAGCAGTTACCAAGAGCTCACACGTTGTATATGATCACTCAGTATGCAAGCATGCAAGGAACAAATTGACACACTCACCAATAGTTCGTATTGAGCATTTCAGCGGACCTCCACTGTCACACGAATAAAAAAAATTGTCGGTGCGACAGTAGTAAATAAGAAGTGTACAAAACATATTTCAATACATTATTCGCATCAGATGTTGCTCAACCTTGAGGCTAGAAAAGATTTATTTGTGAAGTGTACTCGCAAATTGTCCCGGTCACTGGGGACCGGGCAACGAGAATAAATTTCATCGCGTGGGATCAGGCAACAGTAATTTATTGTAGAGCTCTGGGTATGAAACAGATTTAGTATCAAGTCATCTCACAGTGAAGGACGAATATATCACAAGAATTTGCAGTATATTTTTGGAAAATCATGTGGAAACTGATTTGGTGACACCTCATAGCCCTACAGAGTGCGTACACGAATAACCCTGTCTTCCAAACGTTCAACTGTTCCCCCATACTTCATTTAATATAAATTACCGCCATTTTTGGCGCTTTACAGCGTCGAAACCGCTTCGAATCACGTCAAATGGTTTGCAGAATCAGAACCAAAAACCGATTCAGGTCCCCCAATGCTAGTGTTAAATTTTGACGTTTTGGCCGAGGGAAATGCCGTTGCCCGATCCCGAGTGTCCGGGACAATAGATTAGGTGACATCATGTTATGAATGATCAGAGCTGGAACTATCGTACATTTAGCTGTGTTCTTTGTACGGAATCTCGCAGTGGGCACACACGTTCTCACAAATATTTATATGATAGCTACTCATACGAAAAGGTTATGTTCTGGCTGGCTGAGAAATCGGCTGTTGAACTGTTAAGGTAGGGTTTATAACGTAAAAACATTTTTGTCAGCCTACAAAAAAGACCATCTCATTACGCACTTAACCAAACAAAAAAGTTTTGTTAGCTGCATTCGTACTTTATCAATCTCAACAAAATCACACAAAAAGCACGCTTTGATTTTACTTGATTGACAATCCATCTCATTTGTCGTGAAGCACAACACAACATGACAAGCGAAAAGATAACCAAACTCATGGACGCACCACTTTCCTCCTCGTCTGCTTGTCCAGCGATCCGCTATGTGCGCGGGGCCGTGGTGCACGCGCCATCGCGAGGCGTCCTCGAGCTCTCGCCCGACGCGTTCCTCAGCATCCACGCGACCTCGGGCCGCATCGAGACGTTCCACAAAGAGACCCTCCCTGAAGACGAGGAGCTACTTGAAGAAGCGGATCCGCAGTCGGTGCTGGTGCTGAAGCCGCATCAGTTCCTCATGCCCGGCTTCATCGACACGCACGTGCACGCGCCGCAGTACCCGTTCATGGGCACGGGCACCGACACGCCGCTCATGCAGTGGCTCACAAAATACACGTTCCCGGTCGAGCAGGCTTTCCAAGACGTCGACTTTGCCCGCCCGTGGTACACCAAGCTGCTCGACCGCATGCTCGCCGAGGGCATCACGACGGCGCAGTACTTTGCGACGATCCACGTCGACGCGACCAAGCTGCTGGCTGATCTGGTTGAAGAGCGCGGCCAGCGCGGCTTCGTGGGGCTCGTGTCCATGGACCGCAACGCCCCCGAGACGTACGTGTCGCCCAGTACGCAGCAAGCGCTCGACGACGCCGCACAGTTTGTCGAGTACACGCTGAGCAAGAAGAACGAGCTGGTGGTGCCCGTACTGACGCCGCGCTTTATCCCAACGTGCTCGCTCGAGCTTCTCCATGGACTCGGCGACCTCGCGGCGAAGTACGAGGGTGGACTGTACATTCAGTCCCACGCGGCCGAGTCGCTCGACGAAGAAGCGTTTGTCGAACATTTGCACCCGGGCAAGCGCGACACCGAGATCCTGAACGACGCCAAGCTGCTCACGAAGCGAGCGTGCATGGCACACGCTGTGCATTTGACCGACGACGAGCTCGCCGTGTTCCAGCAAACGGGCACGTCGATCGCGCACTGTCCGCTCTCCAACTTCTTCTTCGCAAACGGCTTTCTGGATCTAAACAAAGCGCTCGACAAGGGCGTGGCGGTCGGACTCGGTACGGATATTGCCGGTGGGTACTCGTCGAGCATGCTTCGCGCGATCCAGACGTGCGTGCTCACCGCCAAAGCGGTGGAGATCCAAGATGCAAAGGCCAATAACAAGAACAACACTGTTCCGCGACAGCAGTTTGACTTCAAGGACGCGTTCTGGGTCGCGACCATGGGCGGTGCCGAAGCGCTGGGTATCGAGAACGACACCGGCAGCTTCGCGCAGGGCAAGTGCTTTGACGCGATCCTCGTCGACGTGCAGGAGAGCGGCAACCTCGACTTCTCGGAGCGCGACTCGCGACTCGACGTCTTCCAAAAGCTCATCCACAACGGCGACAGCCGCAACTTTGCGCAGGTATTCGTGAAAGGCCGAGTCGTGCACTCGCAGAAAAAGAACTGACGAGATGACAAGGTCAGTACGCATCATGTTCATTTTTGCTCATTTGATGGCATCACGTCAGGTGGCGATTTTTCCGGGCAGCGCCTCGGTTTTCCGGTTTAAACAGGTGAAAGATTGTGATGTGTTAGCTTATTTGAAAATGACGGAATGCGACCAGACCTCACAGTTGAGAGTTGGAGCTGCGCTGGGGAGGAGCTGCTGATCGTATTCTCTCAACTGCCACACCCACTTGCTCTCTCTCTCAAAGACCATCGGTGTTGTTTTGCATTGTTCAGTTTGCGATTTGCGTCGCAGCAGTGAAGAAGACAAGACCCAGTGGCAAGCCTGCGCAAGCCTTCAAGTCCCGTCAGCAAACTGAGTCACTCGATGCGCTACAACTACGAGGAGAAGCCCAAGGCGATCAGCGACGACGTGTTCCGCATCCTGAGCTTGCGGCTCGAAGTGCAGAATGAGGTCGAAGTCGTCAAGCCCGTGCTGGAAGAGCTCGAGGTCATGCGCCTGAGCTGCTCGCTCGGCATGCTCTCGTCCGTGAACATCAAGGACTTCAAGCACGACATGCTCGAAGCCCGCGAATTTGACGACGACTTTGCGCGCTTTCTACGGAACGACGTGTTCAAGAAGAAGCAGACGAAGAAGCCAGAGAAGACCAGCCACAATGGACTCGATGATGAAGCCATGGAGTGCGATGATGATGAAGACAAGGACGGCAGTTCGGATGACGTGAAGGTGATGTCGCTCTTTGGCAAGCAGAGCGAGATCAAGAAGGAGCTCGCGCGTCTGGGCTGCTGGTCGGACGAGTGCAAAGCGAACCTGCGCTCACAAGACCAGGGCATCTACTGTGCGCCATTACTGCATGGCCGCAGGATCGAAGACGGAGAAGAAGATGGTGAAAGAGAAGCGAGCGCTCAAAGGGCTACAGGATGCGTGCTGGTGCTGTTCGCGTGGCTGCAAGACCATTTGTTTCAGCACGAGCGGCTCCGTGACACAGCGACGTACATTCTGCGCTTTCTCACGTGCTTGAGTCCCAACATTGTCTGCTGCCTCTCGGCTTCGGACGTGGTGAGCGTCCAGAAAGTGGTCGCAAGCTTGACGTCCGGCAAGTCGCAGGCGTTCAAGTCGTACTCGGTCGCGTTTCGTGTCGAAAAGCAAGAGACAGAGAAGGATGAAGTGCGCTGCGAGCACGTGAAGAGCATTGATCTGTCGATGGTGTCGTCGTCGTCGTCTGCTGCTGGCGCGGCTACTGCAACCAGCCGCCGTATGATCAAAGGAAGCTTTCCTGGTATGGTCGTGACCACGCCAGCACCCGCCACGACGCGAATCCAAAAGAAGAAGGCCGAGTTTGAGAGCGTCAGCGAGTTTGCGCGCTGGATTGCGGCGCATGGCGACACTTTCAAGGTGAACTTGGGCTATGCCACATGGGTCGTCGATCACGAATTCCGCAACCAGTTTCTGAAGGCGATCAACAAGCTGCCGGAACTCGAACTGAAGCGAATCGAAGACATGTTTGTACGCAGCACGAGGGACGCGGAAGAGCAGAGCAAAGAAGAAGTTGGGCTGCTGGTCGAAGAGGAGCGCGCACTGTTGCTGAGTATCACGGACAAGATCTTCAGCGTCGAACTGCTGTTGGACTCAGCGGAGATGGAACGAGCGGCCTCTGACTTTAACGGCTGCTTCCAGAAGCTCCGAGACGACAAGGACGTGTGGAACGCGCTTGATCCCGAGACCCAAGTAGCGCTGTTCCTTCCGGCGCGTTTGAAGAAAAATATGAAGAACTTTTACGGACTCTTCAATGCGAAAATGGACGACGAACTCCAGGATTTGCTCACGCGCATCGTGACGACGCCGGGAAAAGACCTTCTCGGTAGCTTTGATACGCAGCGACAAGGTGTGCTGACGTCAATCAGCCGTGGGATACGCGACTTGTTTAGTGCGAAGAAGGACGAAATCGATATCTCGGACGCGTTTCGCGACCGCATGGGTCCTGCGCTCGACAGGATGAAGCACGTGTGGTGGGATGCGGTCGAGAAGGCGTTTGAAGCGATCCGCGCCACGCTCTGGAAGAAATGGGCGGCGCAGAATGTCGCCTCGCTGCGCTTTTCCTGCGACGAAGACTGTCGCAAAGCGGTCACGAAGGCGTTTGTGGATCTCCACAACCAGTGGCGGTCGAATGTCGAGCAAGAACTGGGTTTGCGTGTCAGCGTCCGCGTGCGGACGAATCGGATCTACTGTGATATCAGCGAGCAAGTCTGGGAGCCACCGACCGAGCAGATGGAGGTGTTCAAGATCGACTTGGACGCGGTCGTGGGCTCGGGCATGCGCTCGTTGGGGGTGTTCCCACTCAAGAAGAACGCGAAGGTGCTGGACGTGTACTCGATTCAGACGAACTCGGTGCTGGTGGTGTGCACGAACAATGGTGAGAGCATCGACATTGTGCGCGTGGAGTTCCCGATCCGCCAGCAGTATTCGAGCTTTGGTACAACGCGAGGCACGGCGGCGCACGTGCGCCACTTTGGACGCGAAGTGACGCGCTGCGGCTTTCTCGTATCCGAGCGGCTGATTGCGTTTGTGAGCGCAAGTGACGATGTTGGGCTGTACAAGTTCAACGAGTCATTTCGCTCGATGGAGATGATTCGCAATATCAACTTGCGTGTGAAAACGTCGCTTTCGATGCCACTGACCGACATGCTGCTGCTTGAGAACGGGATCTTCATGCGCGACCAAACGCGCGCGGCGCAGTCGATCAACATGCGCAGCCAGCAGACGTCGCGAAAGACTAGGCAGTTGAATCGTGAGAGTGGTGACAATGCTGCTACTGTGTGGAGCAGTGCGGCGTTCCCGTTGGCCGACGGCCTTGTCGTCGCGTGTCTGTCGTTGACTGAAGAGGACGGTGAAATGGGAGCGTTCCGTGGCGAGATTTCTGCCATTTCGAGCGAAGACCACCGGAAGATTCCTGTCAAGATGGCCGAGTCGTGTGACCTGCGACTGTTGTCAAAAGAGGGCGTGTCGGTGCAGTCGTTTGGCTCGTTTCTGCTGATCACAGACCCACTCGTGAACCAAATCCAGGTCTTTGATGCGCGCGTGACTGTGCGAAGCGATTCGTTCCGCATCCGCCACTCGGGAGGCAAGAGGAACGGAGCGCGCGGACAACGCAACGGCAATGGGAAGGACGCTAGTGGGACTAGCGGAGGTGAAGATGCTGGCAAGCCGGAGCACTGGCTATGGGCGTTCTTCCACGTCTTTGAGAAGTTCCCAGTCGACGGTTTGCTTTGCTCGACCGCTAAGGACTCGATGCCTCAACGTAGCAGCAGCACCATAGGGAAGCCTCTGCAAGTCAAGATTGTGTGCCCCAGCGTGGCGGCGTCCAGCTCGGATGCGATCTTTGACAATTTCCGCGTGTACTTTGAGAGCGTCATGGACCACCTGGGCAAGCTGAACAAGCCGCTGGGCGACATGAACTTGGCGAACGATTTGCTGATCGTTGCGTACCATGGCCCAGGAACGAAGCGCTTGGACGACGAACTCCAAAGACTGGGCACGCGCTCGATCTCGTCGTTCCTGCAAGACGTGATCACCTTCGTGCCGATTCAGATCTGTCGCGCCGAGTCCAACATGCTGACTGTGATGACAGACGGACAGGACAAGTCGAGCCACGTGGAGAGCTTGGAGCAGTCGAGACAGCTGCAGTCTGCTGACATTGCACGCTCAGTTCGCTTTGGGCTGCTGAGTCCACTGTTGGAGTCGTGGCGCGGTCGGTGCGTTGTCGTGACGTCGATGGGCAAGCAGTCGACGGGCAAGAGCTACTTCTTGAACCACTTGACGGGCTCGTCGTTTGCGATCGCTGGTGCCCGCTGCACGGACGGCGCGTGGATGACGGTGCGCGTGCTGCCAGACGACGTGCTGCTCGTGGTGCTGGACTTTGAAGGACTGGGCTCGTTTGAGCGCACGGAGCAGGAAGACGTGTTCCTGTCGGTGCTCAATGCGGCGATCTCGATGTTCACGATTTTCCGCATGGAGATGCGCTTTGACAAGGAGATTGATGAGCTCTTCACCAAGTTCCAGAAGGGCATTCAGCTCATCAAGCACGACCCGAGACTGTTCCGTGGGATCTTGTACATGGGCGTGAAAGACGTGAACCCGAACGACCAAGATGGCGTGATCGATGAGTTTGTGAACAAGTTTGAGAAGCTCGTGAAAACGAACAAGGAGCACAACTTCCTCTGCGATATGTACCAAGGGCAGCTGGAGATCAACTGCTCGCCGCCACTAGGCACGGCTGGGTACTACCACTCGCTGGAGAATGCCCAGCAGTTCATTACGAGCCAACTCTGTGGAGACGCGACAATGGGGTTCCCAAGCGGAAAGGCGTTCTTGGACTGCATTCGGCTCGTGCTCGCGAAGATCTCTATCTTGGACTGGACGTCGCTGGACGACAGCAACCAGAAGCTGCAGCTCTCGGAGGTGCGCTCCAAGTTCCCAGGTTTGATCCGAACGGGTTGTCTGATCCCAAACGATCACGTGAGCGACTCGAAGCCCGTGGACGAGTACCTGAAGGACGACATGTTAGAGCCAGCGAGCGAGATCAACATGGCGAGGATGTGTCGCGAGTTTCCCGAGATGGCGGCCAAGTGGGAAGCGTTGGATCGTGTCATGAATCTCGATTGGGTTCGCGATCGGGACTTTGATCTGGGCGTGGACTGCACGAAAGCGGGTGCTGCTGGCGATACGGACGAGAGTCTGCGGGAGATTCGCGAGTCGATCTTGCGCCTGTTTGAAGTGTTTCTGAAGCGCTTGCAGACGTCACCGGACGAGAAGTTGAGTGTCAAGACCCAGGCGTCGTTTGATGCTTTCCTGTTGTATGTCGTGCGCCGTCGTAAGCTGCGCATTGTGTCGTGGGCCAAGTCGCTCCTGGGCGAGCAGCTACCGGACGACTGGCAGAGCATCGAGTCGCAGTTCCTGAGCCGCTTCCAGCTGCTCTTCAACCGGTGCTCGCACACTTGTGCGCACTGTCAGCTTGGATGCATGCACTCCGCTGCGCACTCGGTCTCAATGGACCACGATTGCAGTACGAACCACAAGTGCGAGGGTCGCTGTGAGTACTGTGAAGCTGCTGGTGGAAGTGGCAAGACGCCGCGCTGCGCCAAGTCTGCTGGCCACGAGGGCAAGTGCGAATGCGCAGATGGCGACCACACGTGCGGCGTAGAGTGCTGTATGGTGCGTGCTGTGAACTGCGGGCTGCGCTGCGTAGAGACGATTGGACACGACGGTATGCACCACTGCTCGGTGGAGATTCACCGCTGCGGGATGCCGTGCTCGGCAAAGAACTGTCCGGGGCTGTGCATTTTGAGCATTGCGACGCCGCACACGGCGCACAAGTGCGAGCAGACGACGTGTATCGAGAAGTGCTCGATAGATGGCTGCGAGAAGCTCTGTGGGCACAAGGACCATTTCCACGGCCAGACGAACGTCGCCGTGACGTATTCGGTAGAGAACGCGTATTTGTCGTCGTCGTCGTCGCTTTCTGGGAAGGGCGAGAACCTGTTTGACGCCGAGTCGCAGACGCCCACGATCCACATGTGCTCGGACGCGCACACGTGCCACGCGGTCTGTGGCGAGAAAGGTAATTGCTACGTGGAGGTGTTCCACAAGGAATCGGTCAAGACGTTTGTCGGCGCGCGCGGCAAGTTCAAGTACAAGTTCCAGGAGATGAATGGCTTTCGCAAGAAGTGCGCGGCGGTGCTCGCCCCCGGTCAGCAGACCCACTCGGGTCCGCACACGTGCGTCTGCGTCTCGGCTGCTAGTGGTGCTGGAGATGATGACCCTGATGCGCTTGCTGACAAATCGCTGGACGAGTGTGAAGGACATGAATATGCCGCAGTCAACTCGGAGGAAGAGGAGACCAAGGAGAGCGAGAGCACGGCACCGCAACAAGCCCGCGTGCTGCACTATTGCGAGGCACGTTGTCCGTGCTGCAGCTACTTTTGCAAGAAGGAGTACGGCCACTTTGGCATGCACGACACGTCACATGGCAACATGCGCAACACGTACTTCCTCGCGGACACGGGCGACATTGACATTGAGGAGCGCAAGTACAAGGCGGGCGAGAGCGGCAACGCCGAGATGTGCAACCTGTACTGCTCGAAGATGGGGCGTGCGCACGTGCACTATCTGGACTGCGAGCAGAACAGCGCGGCGAAGTGCGTCTATGTGGGCGACAGCAAGGACCAGCGCCGCCACTGCACGCGCGCGTTGGAGCCCAAGCCCGAGCGCGAAGTCGACGAGCTGCTTCACGACCAATTCTGGAAGACGCTCGGCTGGGAAGACCCGTGCACGTCGGCGGACGAGCGCGAGAAGTTTGTCAAGTGCGCGTACGAGTGCGACGCGCCGGAGCACAGCGAGAAGAAGTCGTTTTGCGTGCTGCCAGCATGGCACAAGCCCGAGAAGAAGCCTGCGCAGACGGACGGGTTCTCGTACGTCGGCGGCCACAAGTTTGAATGCTCGCACCTGGTCGACAGCGGCAAGATGCACCACGTGTTTGTGCTCGACTGCTCGGGCTCGATGTGCGGCTGGCCGTGGGACCAGCTCATGGCGGCGTACCGCGAGTACCTGCACAACCGTGTCGGCGGAGGCGCGTCGCTCGACTTGGTCTCGGTCGTGACGTTCGACAACTATGGCAAGATCGAGTATGAGGCGCAGAATATCACGACGATGCTGCAAGCGCAAGTCCCGTATCGCGGCGGCGGCACGACGTACTCGGCGGGCTTGCGTGCGGCGAACGAAGTGCTCTCGCGGACCAACTTTGAGACGTACAAGCCGGTGATCGTGTTCTTCTCGGACGGCCAGCCCTGCGACCCCGCGGCGGGCGAAGAGATTGCTGCGCATATCAAGGAGAGCTACGCGAAGTACGGCTTGGAGGCTTTCTCGGTCGGCTACGGTACGGTGAACCTGAACATCTTGCAGCGCGTCGCCGAGAAGCTGGGCGGATCGTACCACGAGGTGCTGCTCGGGAATGAGCTCAAGACCACGTTTCACACGATCTCGGCGTCACTGGGCACGCACGCCGGACTGGCGCTCACGAAGCCGCTGCACGAGTGCGCGTGTCCGATCTGCCAGCGCGACATGGCGGCCGAGGAAGTGGTGAAGCTGCATCCGTGTGGCCACACGCTGCACAAGTCGTGCAAGAAGGAGCTAGTCGAGTCGATGAAGCGCAATGGCGACCAGGTCGTGTGTCCGATTTGCCGCAAGCAGGTGGACGTGTAAGCGCTTGTGCTTGGATGAGTGTGTTGTGTGTTTTGTTGGAAAGCGACTTGGAGGGACGACGAGGTGCTGCGGGCGTTTGGAGGTGATTTGATGTCTGGAACAGGTCGTTGCTGTTGTGTGAGGCAGCTGCATGCTGTGTTGGTGGAGATGGCGAGCGTATGGGAAGGAGATGGTGATTGAAAGTTGAATGGAGAAGAAACATGCTCTTTGCGCTTGCTTATTCTCAGAGTTGGTTTTAGGTTTTGAGCAACTTTGTCAAACTTTGCCTCTCTGTTGCCATTCGTCACGAGCGCATCTTCGTCAACAAAGAAGCTGTTCTCAGCAGTTTGGTAGATCTGGTCGAGCTGCATCCGTCAAGAGTTGGGTTTGGTCGTGTGCGATCTGGAAGTCGCAGCACGTGTTGGGCCAAAATATAATCGAAGAGGTCGATGTTGTTTAAACCTTAATGAGCGTGGTCGATTACCTCAAGACGCAGGGAACTTCGAGGGTGCGCGGAGCATCAACGCTGAGTTGCTTCTTCAGTTGCTCGCTCACTGCGGCTTTGGCTTCGCACAAGTCGCAAATTTCCTTTTTAGGACACGCCTTTCCGCAAGAGCAATCTCTTCAATTCCGCAAATCCAGTGACGACGGAAGCGACGGATGAGACGACGATGCAGCGCCACGGCGGCGCCGGAGGAAGGAAAGCAGGAGCGAAGCGCATGGCTCGAGGTGCTGCGAACTCGCGAGCAAGCGACCTGTCTACGATGTCGAAGCGGAGCGCAATCTACAGCTCCAGCGGTGGGTTGCAGCCGCGCAAGCGCAAGCAACAGCAGCAGCCCCCACGTGCAAGCGCCAGCAATGGCGCCGCTCTCCACGCGCCACGCAAGCAGGAATCCACGCACGTGCGGCTCGCTGGTGATGCGGAGAACGCCAGCGAAGAGTCTGATGGTTGCTCGGATTTTGCTGATGCGGAGGTGGTGACGCCCGCCCAATCGTACTCCTCTCGAAGGAAGCGCAGTCGCCCACAGTCGTTCGAAGCGCGGCAACCTGGCAACAAGTCAGCGTTCCAGGAGAGGCCGACACTAGATCTCGTTGGTCGCGAGCTCAGCCAGTTCCAGCAGTGGATTGAAGAAAGCGCAGTCGAACCTCCTGCTGTTGCTGGCGCTGGCGCTGCAAAGAGAATCCCCGACAGCGAGCTGCAGATGTTCAGGGAGTCGCGCATTCCCAGAACATCGTCGAAGTGTCCGCCGATCTTCCCATTTGAAAACAAAAGAGGTAGCAGTGATCGCACGCGATTCCTCCAACCCCACATCCAGCAAAATGAAGAAAAGAGGCGACCGCGATCGTGGGAGCAATCGAGCCCTCCTCGAAGGAGTGTTCGGCATCGCGTGGATGAGCTGCTGAGAGAGAAGCTGTCGACCCCACTTGCGAATTCGAACGAGTTGCTGGCTTTGGCGTTACTGAAGAGCCCCGCGCGAAGCAATGGCAAGGACAAAGCTTTGATGTTGAACCTTCTCGCAGAGTGCAAAGGGTACGTGGTGTAGTGAATTTGCGTAGGATGGATAGAAGCTACCTGTCGCCCATCCTCTCAAAAACTGACTGTTACCTGCTGCGCGGGTGTGCAGAAAGTCTGGAGGTGTGTCGCCACCGACTGTCCTACCAGAGCAGTATCGTCAATCGAGCAATCAGCAGAGTGGCCGGAGACAAGAGCTGGCGACCACAGAGCTGATTATCCCCGACCACGTTTTCTATGAGCACAATTCGTTTCGGCCGTTGGAGAAAGTTGATCTCAGTGACTGGACCTGCTTCTGCAGCGAAGCAAGCCCAGTTTTTGAGCAAATTGCGAGGAAACTGTCCATCCAGTGCGTTGAGCTGGGTCTGAGCGGTTTGTGTGGTCCAGTCAAGCCCGCTGGTAACGTACCCAGCTGCCAATGAGACCTTCTGCGAATGCAATCTTTCTTACTGGATGTCCTCACTTTCTGTTTAGGCTACCTGCATCTGCTGACGAATTGCCGACATCTCAAGC